>JACEFZ010023974.1:22500-177914 GCA_014155875.1 Cepaea nemoralis
GGGTTGCTATTATTAGTAATTTCAAAGGCACAATGTTTGAGTGTGCTTTTGTGTGTGTGTGTGTGTGTGTGTGTGTGTGTGTGTGTGTTTGCGCGCGCTTGCTTGCCAAACCCGACACCCTACATTGTGCCAACGGCTTCGGGCAGAGGGGCGCAGTTGGGAGGGTACACACCCATCCTGGTGCTAGAAAATGTAACCTAAAGACAACATGTCGTGGCAGGTCACACCAGGCCCTATGCCTTGGTCGACTACTGGTCTAGGATCGAAGCTCCAACAGATAAACAGTGAGAACATTGCTTTGCTGATCCGGCAGCTTTTGTAGCTTGTCTTGTCACATATGTATTGGTGTTATCTTTCCTCTGGAGTAAACTAGGCAGGCCGAGAGAGGGATCATGCTGCATTGGCAACACATGGTTTGTGCTATAGAGAGGTATAATTCCATTACTAGTCTACCGCCATTTGTTGTAGTTATTAAGCCTTTTTGAAGGCACGATGTAACAAACTATCGTCTGGCAAGATGGTAAAGTGCCAGTAGTAATCATATATGTGTATATATTAATGTTTATGGTCCCTACACTGCGTGATTACAAGTAGCCAACGTTATTTCTTTCTTCTGGATCTCTGAGTGTCAATCCATACATGCAAGTTCATTGTTCAAGTGATATACTTACAGCAGAACAGCGCCAGCTCTATGTTATTGTTATGCTGTTAACTGTTCTGTAAAGATTGAGTAAAGAATTGTTGATTGCACTAGGCTCTGAACAGTTTGACTGCTTGGTTGATGTGCATTGTTAAGAGTTAAGAAAGGCGTCTGCTCAGAAACATTAGTTTCGCCTCGTATGACTAATTTCTACCCCACGCCCAATTCTGTTTCTGTGTGTTGTTTTCAGAGCTGGTTCTGTCAGCATAAATTCCTTGACGTTTATTCACTTAACATTCTTGTCTGCTGTATTTTCTCACTTGGCAAACTTCTTCTGCTGCAAATATCTCCCATGGAGCGTAGCTGAGTCAGCTGTTTCATTCCGAGCGCTCTTTTGCTGTGCTTTTTCTGGTAGTTTATTTGTGTCTTTTACTTATTAGCCTTCTCTCTGGGGTACAAACATGCCAACTAGAAACCACAATCAACAATGGAAGAAATTGAAACTGTCACAAACGTTGAACATCTTGGCTCCAAAATAAACAAGTGGGAACTGTTTAAAAGGATAAAGACGTTTACTGGTCATAGAACTGCGGAGATTAAAGTTAAACAGTGTTAACTGATTCCGTGCTAAACAAAATGTAGGTATTGACCAAACATGGATGACACCACGAAACAAAACAATTAAAACGTTGACTCTAGTACGGCGATATATCGTCCTTCAATCCAAATAGGTGGTCATATTTGGCGATGTATTATCCTTCGACACTAAATCAGTTACGAAGCTATAACACTACACCAGCAAACAGGTTAAGGTACCATTCTGGAGAACGTGCATAATTCCCGCGGCAACAGGCGGACGTGTTTCATGGACCAGTTCGCAATCACAAAGAAAGAACATCGCCTGTGTGTTATCGGGAATTGAAATGAAAGCAAAGAATAGTCAGGAAGCCGGTTTTGTGTAAACAGAACGAGTTCGTTGTAAATTTGAAATTACAGTGTGGATAACAGACGTTCCACATTCGAACAATAGCCGTGTGGATAACAGATGTTCCACATTCGAACAATAAACGTGTGGATAAAAGACGTTCCACATTCGAACAATAGCCGTGTGGATAACAGACGTTCCACATTCGAACAATAGCCGTGACAATGCGTGTTCAGTGTTTCAGTTAAAGTATTATTCATTTATTCACTTCATGTGATACAACTGCAGTATGTACCTGATGTGATGCAGCGAAATATGTCAGGCAATAAATCGTGCAACATGTTGTTTGTGTCTTCTGTGTATAAAGAATAGTAACACTGCATCCTATCAGACATGTCGTAGGAGGCGGTCAAGACGGGTTGTGTTTAGAGCAGTCTACCTCATCGTGTAGAAACATGCAACCACAAAATCCAAGCAATCATGAACACGTCACATCAAGAAAAGAGAATCATTCAGCAAACTAAGAGGAAAAAGAAGCTCCTCTCGCTTTGAGAAGAAAGCCGCACTTAGTCCGAGGCGATGATTAACTGCCTTTCACCTAGGAATATCTCCAGGACCGGGACATAGTGTGCTAAAAGTATGTATGAATTAGGAAAGGCAGCACAGGTCGTAGAGGAAATGAAACATTATAGCATCAGCATTGTCAGATTCTGCGAAACAAAGCAGAACGTAGCAGGAAAAGACATTTTAAGCACAGGTTAAACAGTGCTGTTTTCATGAAATACAGGGGGAAATTTCTCCAACAGTCAAGGAGTGGACCAAAGAGGAAAAGAAAGCATTAATAGAGTGGGAAGCAGTGAGCTCTAGAATAGAATAGTAACAGGAACAGTTGAAACCTCCGGGGGAGGGGGGAGACAGACAGACAGACAGACAGACAGACAGACAGACAGACAGACAGACAGACAGACAGACAGACAGACAGACAGACAGACAGAAAAATTAAGCATGAATGTGATCCAGGGTTACGAACCAGCAAATGATAACAATGAATCAGTTGAGAAGAATGTTTAATGCCAAAATAGGATCGGATAACACTGGTTATTAAGAGGTCATTGGAGAAACAAGGATTATAGTTAGTGAATGAAAATGAAAAAGTATTCACCAATTTTTTTGCGCAGTGAATCAATATATCCTAGGCGGGAGTGTTTTTCCTTACAGAAAATACATCAAGTCGTGTGAAATATCTCATGTAGCAGGACTGTTGCCCAACCTCGCTCTCATCACAAGGATCCAATAAGTATCTCGATCTCTGGACATTTCTCCTGCCTCGTGCACCCTCATGTCAAAGGTGTCTGCAATGCTCTGTGTCCGTCTTCGTGTGATCGACCCCTGTCCCTTCTACCAAAATAAATAGTCTCTGAATTGATTCTTCTTCTTCTTCTTTGCGTTCATCCGGGGTATTTTTTTTTTTTCAGATGTGAATGCGGAGTGTTGTTACGCAACCCTTGGGCCGAAACCCTTGGGCCAACTCATCCGACTTCTGCGTGCGTTTTTGATCAGGTTAGCATTCCTGGGTGACTCTCACTTTTGTGGTACCGTCTACATCCCAGCTGGTCAAGTTGGAACAGTCGAGGACTTCACGGTCATCCCTCAAGGGAAGGCAAGGACAGTCCATGGGCATTATCCGCCATCCAGGGTGGCATCCATAGTTGCAGAGCCGCCACATAGCGCCCTGGTGCTGGCCTCACCGAGGGAATCGTCACGTCCTGCTCACGGCTGCTTTAATTCCGTACTTCAATGTATTGGGCATTTCGTTCGCCCCGGGCCGTTCCCGCACAAACCAGGCTGGTCTGCAGACGGTATCCACTCAGCAAGTTTTCGATTCGGACATGTCCTTGTCGTTGTGCCCGGGGACAATATAGTCAGAGGTGTTCCGGACACGAAGGGCATTCGAAAAACTAGGTAGTCAGAGGTGTTCCTAGCACGAGGGACAGTCAGAAACTAGCTAGTCAGAGCTGTTCCGAACGTTAAGGACATTCGGAAGACTAGTAAGTCAGAGCTTTTCCGATCACAGAAAGACATTTCACTCGGACGTAATTGTGTAGTGCCAATTTTTATTTTGCCACCCGTAGGCCGGCACTTCCTACTTCGGCAGACA
Organism: Cepaea nemoralis; assembly: GCA_014155875.1. Classification (NCBI taxonomy): domain Eukaryota; kingdom Metazoa; phylum Mollusca; class Gastropoda; order Stylommatophora; family Helicidae; genus Cepaea; species Cepaea nemoralis. Next base: position 26,224 of record JACEFZ010023974.1, read on the forward strand.
TTTTTTAATGAAGTTAGCCTTCCTCGGGTTTCGAGGCGCGTTAGACTCTTATTGTTGGGGTGTCGCCCACATCTCAACTGGTCAGGGTAGAACTGTCTAAGATATCACGGTCAACCTTCAAGGGAAGGCAGGGGCAGACCATGGGCATTCCCCGCTATCCAAGGGGGCTTCCATAATTGCAGAGCCGGCACATATTGCTCTGAGACTGAGCTCACCCGAGGAATCGCCAAGTCCTGCTCATGGCTGCTTTAATTCCTCACTTCCATGTATTGGGCATTTCGCTTGCCACTGGTCGCTCAAGCACACACCAGGAACGGCCTGTCTGTGGACGACATCCAATAGGTAAGCTTTCACTTCGGACTTCGGACCACGCAACGGATTCGCTAGCCGTTTGTCCACCATTGACTAAACTCTCTATGAGTATAGGATACAGACATTTTTCGTAACCATTTCGTGCGACTGGGGCACTTCTTCTACCTTTAGTACTCTCTCACGAGGTAGGCTACATGTGCTGCCGGCTCAGCATCTTACCTCCGTGCATCAGTGAGTGGGAAACGGCCAGGTCCTCTCATCCGTGGATCCCTCATATCCCCCAGCTGAGAGCCTTAGAACAAGTATCTGAACTGAGCATGTAGCATGCTCAGCATCTCACCTCCATTTTTCGGTAGGTGGGTATCCGCCCGGCTCTCACATCCGAAGGTTTATGGCTTAGAGGCGTTCAGCCATATCCCTCGACTGGGAGCCTTAAAGTATGTGTCCGGACCAATAATTAGCGGCATCGTGCGCCTGATTTAGACTTTGACAGCTATCCTCAGTCTATCTGCAGTGCAGCAGGTTGTGTCTCTCTTAGCCTGGTTCCTACCCCAAGAGCTGTTCGACATGTAATTGTGCTTCCGTCGGCATAGCAATTGGGGTCACTGGGACACGCAAGCTCCCCCACCACGGTAAGGTGGAGACACATCGGGGGAGTTTCTGTTATTCTACTCCTTGACTTTCTTTGTTCCTGCTACTGGATATTTCTGTTATTCCACTCCTCGACTTTCTTTCGCGACAAGGTGGAGACACATCGGTGGGGGGTGGGGGGGGGAATGTTAATATCAAAGGTAGCCTTTTTTTAGTCTTCCTCCTTCTTTTTTTCTTCTTCTTCTTTGTTACCTATATGGCTTGGTCACATGGTATAATAGCAACAAGAACACAGACCTGATCCAAGACTGGTGTATTGATTGGCGCTCATAGAAGTAGAAGAAACAAGTAGAGTCTATAAAGGTGTATTTATGACCGGTTTATGTGCCCTCAAAGTCAAAGGCTTCCCCAATTGATATTTTCAATACTGCTGGTCGAGTGAAATGATGAACAATTATAGTGATAGCCCACGCTTACTGGTGTAAGGGAGCAAATCTGACCGAGAGGAGCGACCCTTTAAGACCAACTCTGGAGGACCTGCGAAAACCTTAAGCGAAAGATCCTGTTTGTGACACATCCCTGAATAGACACACACACACATAGCAAACGTTGATCTAAAAGAGGAAGAGGGAAAAACGGGCGTGGCATATGATCATGTTTTCTTGACTGCGAGTAACTGCACTACAAGATATCTTCCGTTCTGTTTTTTAGCTAGAGTCGTGTCCCTTGTGTGCTTGCAGACGATGAAGCAACACTATCATGTTGCCGTTTTCATGTACCTGTGGCTGTAGATTCTAAAATAGTAATAGTTTATTGAAACTTTCAGGAGAGGCAGCATTTAAGTTGTCATTGTAACATAGACGATTTGAAAGAAACTGTAATCATGCTTGTAGTTCCTCTTGACAAGATGCAAGTTGCGTCTGATAAGGGAGCGTTGCCTTCGTTGGTGCGTTGCTTAAGTTTTTTTTAAATTTATAATTAAATTATTAAATAATATAAATATTTAATATGAATTAATAATATTATTATTAATATTGTATAAAATATGCTAATTAATCAGATGCCGTTTCCGCAGTGAAGTTTTGCTGCAATGGATCTCCACAACTGTCATATCTCTCCTTTGATTGTTGTGTCAGACTGCTATTCCATCTGTTATTGATGCTATCTAAATGTTGCAATGATATCTTCCCACTTGTATTGTTGCCTACATCTTGCTCGCTTGCCTTCAATTTTACCATCACCTCCAGTATGCATTGTATAAGAGTGGCTAAGAGGTTATGAAAGCAATGTGTAATTCCCCATACCACATTTGAAACACGATTTGGAAGCAGACCGACTTGTGTTGGTTTTAGTACAGTGGTATGAGTGATGTTCATTCAGAAATTAATGGCAAACTACTGAACGTAAGCTTGCCAAGAAATCACAGCCAAAAAATACTAGTGTTGACTTTGATACCCTGTAAAGGATATGCAACTAACTTAACTTTGTCTCTTAATGAAGTTAATGTGGCCGAAATATTTCACTTGCTTCTTCTTTATTTATTTCATCAACTCTTTTCACTCCCACTTTTTCTAGAACCTCTGTATTTGTTTGTTTTTGTTTCCATGAAATGCAACATATTCTTCTGTATATCCACATCTCCAGGGTCTCTATTTGTTCACTGTCCAAGCTTATGCGTCATACAGTAGTGTTGAATATACATAACATTTGGCAATTCTCATTTTTAATGCGCTGTTAATCTTTCTAGATAACATATCTAGCAGATTTCAAATTAAGGCAATTGTTCACACCTGGAGGTATATTAAGTATATGGTGCTAGCCTCATATTTGTAGTTGTGTCAAGAATCAACATCACAGCACTCGAGACATTCCCTTTGTGAATGTGCTCTGTCCTCATCTTTAACATCCAGTGAAGGCCCACTCTCTCTTTGCTGGCTATTGACGTGAGCATGCACTCCTTAGCTCTGGCAATGATTTCTCATATTTTTGATAGACCACCTGGCACTTAGTGGGTGATGTGGTCAAACCAACACATGCCGCCTTAACTTCCCAGGTCATTTCTTGGTATGCAATTTAGGCTGGGTCCACCTGGAAGTCCAGGTAACTCAAAAACATTTGTCTTGATGGGGATTTGAACACATGACAACCGACTGACCAGCCAGTGTGATAATAACCACAACGTTACAGCTTCTCTCATGTAGCAACTTTGGTCATGTTTTATATATTGGAGTTTTACTTATGAGACAAAACAGTCAGATCGTCATCATTTAGTGCCTTGCCGGCTGGCGTGGGCAATCATGCCTCTCCACAAATTGTGATCTCCAATGCAATGGATCAATTTGTGTGTTGACTCTCTTCCATGTCATGACACAAGTCTGTAAAGAATCTTCTCACACTGTTTTCCTCTTTCCGCAAATCTTTCCGGTTGTCACGACATATTTCATTTTTCTTTTCTTCTCATAATATGACCACAAATCTATGATTACCCCCTTCTTATGTTTGTGATAAGTTGTCTTTGTGATTTAGCTTCCCTCAAAATGTCCAGACTGCTTATTTTGGCTGTCCAATTAATTCAAACATTCAATCCAGTCATGCCCCAATGAAGCCTGTGCATCATTTATCAGTGAAAATAATCATATTGTAGTGTTAGTGACACTGATTATTTTACACAAAGTGATCCTGCGGCTTGTACTGGGCTGAACTCTACCCCTGTAACAACCTTTCATAATTTATCAAAATAGATGACTGCACTTCATTGCCGCAACCGGAGTGCCTGAGATTTATGTTAAAAAGGCAGGGCATTGTTAAGAGCTCCTTGCTCACAGCTTAATGGATTATATCATCATCATCATCATCGCAATCAGCCCACTAGCTGGTCACTTGACAATAATTATGATCAGGGGTAGAAAAATTCAGGGTGCAGTCGCAATTGCACTTGAAAATTGTTATCTGGTGCTTGATTATTCAAAAATTTTCTTGATTGATATTTGCAAAAAAAAAACAATATGCTGGCTCCTGAGACAAAAAGGGCTGGCTCCTGAATTAATTTATTTTTTCTTTTGTTTACTTCTCAAGATGATGATGATTAGCTTGCTGGTCATTGAAATGTACCAGCTCCTTCAATTGGGCAGTTGCGTCACTTCTAGATCCCAGGTTTAAACTTATAATGCACATCATCATCAAGTTCCATGCCAACTGGCAATCATGCTTCACCACAAATTGCTTTGGATAAATTTGTGTGTTGACTCCCTTTCGTGATATGCAATAAAAGAAAAAACAACGGCTGCAGCAGGATATAACAATATGAATTGGAAACGAATAGGTATATTTAGCTCCTACGAGAAGAAACGTACTAAACACAAACATGTTGCACATACGTTACAAGGAGATCCATCGTATACCGGTGAAAATACAAAATCAGAAGCAATCAATAAATATATAAAATGAAATAATAAATTTAAAAACACACAAATACGTCCTGTGTGTCGTATTGTACATATTTGTGTGTTTTTTATCTTATTATTTCATTTTATATATTTATTGATTGCTTCTGATTTTGTATTTTCACCGGTATACGATGGATCTCCTTGTAAGGTATGTTTGTGTTTAGTACATTTCTTCTCGAGGAGCTAAATATACCTATTTGCTCCCTTTGTGACATGACACAAGAATGTCCAGAGTTTTCTCTTGCTATTTTCTTCTATGTTTCTTTTCCCAATCTTTCCGGTTGTCACAACATGTTCCGGTTTTTGTCTTCTCATAATGTGGCTAAAACATTATGACTGCTTCTTTCTAATGTTTGTGATAAGTTGCCTTTGTAACTTAGCTTCCCTCAAAATGTCCGGATTGTTTATTCTGGCGGCTGTCAAAGGAATTTTCAGCATTCTGTTATAAAACCATATCTCCAAGGATTCTAGGTATTTACTTTTGCTTATTTACTAATTGTCCAGGATTTGCAGCCTCATGTTAAACCTGTTTCTATGTAGCATGCAGGAATTCTTTTTCTAACTTCCAATGACAAGACTTATTGCATAAAATGCTCTTCATTTGATAGAATGCAATTTTTGTTTAACCTATTCTGATCTGTTTTTATCTCTCTGATGCATCTTCCATCTGATGTAATCCATAGTGCCTAGATAATGCATAAAGTTAAACATTTTTCTGGATTCTATTGTGTCCTCTCTACTTCTGTTCATTGTCTATGAGTACCAATAATTCCTCTTGTTAATTTGTTTAAGGCAGCGTGTTTTGTAAATATTTTGTAACAGCATCCAAGCAACATGGAGAAGATGGTGTTTGTCAAGTACCTGCCCCCACCAGCGGACCCCAATGATAGAGCCGAGTGGGACATTTGGCTGGAACGTGTCAGTTACCTGTGTGATGATCTGCACTGGCTGCTTCAGCTCCCTCATGATAAATTTTGGTGCCAGGTATGTGGTTATCAGTTTGTCATCATCATCATATGCCTTGCAGACTGGCGTGGGCAATCAGGGTTCTCCACATCTGGCAATTTCCAGTAGCCTTTATTTTTTTTTTTGCATTCGCTCGCTTTAAACTCAAGCGTAGTCCATACATACTACTTTTAGTAGTGCTGGACTGAATTTTGTGTGTGGATTTTAACAGTGTCCCTCGCCATCAGGTGAACCCACTCCAACTTTAGAGGTACTTGTACTTTACAGTCCCCAAGTCAAGGACGATAGGTCAACATTTTAGTCCAACTGTCCGGTGTAGGGGTTGAACCCCTTACCTTGGCATCAGCTTACTGGGTGTTTAAAAACATGCTTTCTTATCCATTCAGCCATGCTGACATACCAACAGCCTGTATCATTTCATGCACTGATACCCTTCTGTTTCATGACACAAGGCCATCAAGAATCTTTGCTCAATGTCTTCCTCTATCTCTTGTTTCCACAAATCTTTTCATTTGTCACAAGATATTCTACTTTCTGTATCCTCATAATGTGGCTAAAATCTTGATGACTACCTCTGTTTGATGTTTATGATAAGTTGTCTTTGTGTCTTAATCCTCTTTCATAATATTTAAATTACACATTTTGGCTGTCCAAGGAAGTTTTAGCATTCTTCTGTAAAGCCACACTTCTGAGGTTTCCAGTGATTTCTTAGCTTGCTTTCTAACTTCCAGGAATTACTACCATGTGTTACAGATGTTTCTGTGTAACATACAAAATGGTTCTGCATAACATCAACTGATCTTTCCAGTTGTCACAATGTTTTCCAATGTTTTCCTTCTCGTTACATGATTTAAGAATGCTGTTTGTCTCTTTCTTAATGCTGTATATAATGTTCTAAAATTTGGTGGAACTGCGGTAAAGCTGTGAAAATGTAAACAATATAAAATGACACAAAGTAGTGCAGCTTTACATGATTTACATGACAGAATTACGACACATATAGGACATTGCGGCGATTAGCCTTCATCAGCAAACAAACACATACACAATACACAACACGGAGAAGATCTCCTGTGACTACATTAAGACGTGACGACAGGACGAGAAGAATAAAAAGATGAAAAAATGAAAGCAATGAAGAGAAAATGAAAATTGGAAAAAATGTTCCTACTTACCTCAGAATTCCGAGCTGTGTATAGCCTTGTATAACCTCTACTTTTATTAGCCTCTTCCAGGCAAACAGGAGAAATAAAAAATAACAAAATAAGTAACTAGCCAGCATTGTGGCGAAAGGGGTTATGAAAGCAAAATCATGTTCAAAATCCTACTACTGCTGAGAATTGAATCTACCCCAATGCCATGGCAAGATAGTGTACTAACTACTATACAATCATGGCTTTATGTTATGGGTAGGTTTTTTTTAAGATTTTTAAGATATTTGCCATTTACACTTTCAGGTTGTGTTCGATACAAGTTTACACAAAGCCCTGGACTCATTTCTTCAGCACTCTCCTAGGTATCGTAAATAAATAAAGCCCATTGATATACCAGTTAGGCTTATTGACAATGTTAGGACAATATTTTCTGTAGTCAGACGTCACATGTATTTATATCTGCTGCCTTTACCTTCCTACACCTAATTAGGTTTATAACAAAACATACTTTGCTTACTCTGCTGCCCATCTATGAAACTATCTTCCACTCAACCAAAATCTATTGTAAAAATTGTTTGCATATCCTTTATAGGACATTGCTGTCAACATCATCTTTCAGCTGATTGTTGATTTCTTGGTAAGATAACGCTCAGTAGTTTGCCATTGCTTTCTGAGCGGCTGGCTCACATACCCCGTAAGTTACCAACGTGATTCGAACCATAGCTGATTCTCACCATTGTCACATTACTTACGAGAGTATACGAGATTACACGAGATTACGGAGAAAAGTCGCTAACCTCGGCCAGGAAGCCGGCACAATCTACTGTAAGTCCCTACTTATTCAACAACTTTTTCTACACACACTTTGTACTGATTATATACCTCCTTGATTTCAGCTAGTATTAACTGAGAGCAGCACACAGTGCACAAATTCCATAGCTCTGGAGAATACCACAAGAAGTCTGTAAAAGGTTGCATTTGTGGGTTGAGTGATGCAGTCCAGGGAACAAACCCACAGTCTTCAGATCATGAGGCAGACGGCTTAACCATTTAACTCTTTCAGTCCCAAGCAACATTGATGTGTGACTGGTTCTTTCTCTTCATTCCCAACCATCACACAATGCAAACTCTTGTATTTTGCATTTAGTCAGTTCACAATAAAAAGAAATCTGGCTTCTCTAATGGCCACTTCCACTGTGTATTTAGCATCTTTGAAAGTCATGTACTCATAGTATGTTTTTAATGGTGGAGTTTTCCTTTGAACATCTCCTGCGAAGCCTTGTGGGAATAAAAGAGTTGATTAAATGTATGACAAGTGTCTGTGTGTATATGTATAATGCTTGTATTATTCATATATGTATGTGTGTGTGTCTGTTGCTCTCTCTCTCTCTCTCTCTCTCTCTCTCTCTCTCTCTCTCTCTCTCTCTCTCTCTCTCTCTCTCTCTCTCACACACACACACTCTCTGTGTGTGTGTGAGAGAGAGAGAGTTAGTTAGTTAGTTAGTTAGTTAGTTAAACTGGGTTTGTCATACATTGTGCAATTTATTTCATATAATTCAATGTTTATATTATATTTGCTGCCGGATGGACTTAATGTGCGTTCTGTTACATATATTAATCTTTAGACTCAGGACAGGACACAACAAACTCAATATTCACATGTACATAAGGCTAAATATATGTTCTACAGTACCTGAAGATGCAGAACACATACAACAACACTGTACCACATACAGCTCAGTAAGATCTAGTCTATGGCTGGATGAAACAATCCTAGATGTTCAACTCCACGGTAGCCTGCTAGAGATGGTACAGTTCACTGTACCACATACAGTTTAGTAATATCTAGTCTATGGCTGGATGAAACAATCCTAGATGTTCAACTCCACGGTAGGTAGCCTGCCTGAGACGGTACTGTCCATGCTAGTAACACAATTGCAGACTTAGACCGGTTCCAAGCGAACAAGGAAAACAGATGGAGAACAGCCTGCTAGTGTGTTAAATTATTTTACGATATATAAGGAGACTAACTAGTGTGTAATTTTATTTTACATGATTTATGTAACTAGAATACAATCGATGAGGGAACTGGCAGACATATTTTCTCTGTAACAGGTCACATGATGTTTTGGTAAACCTGCCTGAAGTAGGTCAACAACGCCAGCTGAAGCTGTCCCGTTTGGTTTTCATGACCTACTTACGCATGTCTACCCACAAAGAGTCAAAGGTCAGTTTTGGTTTTTGTGTAAAAAGTGACTTGATATAGTTTGTGCTTTCAGTGTATTAGGGTCTCCCTGGCAGAGTGGTTAACTCATATGCCTCGCACTATGAAGGTGGTGGGTTCGTTTTCAGACTTCATCCGTCATTTCATGAGTACAGTTTTCTCAAAGACACCTGGGGGTTTGTCACAGGGGCTACTTTTTGGAAAGAGTTTGTTCTAAATTTGAAATTACTGTGATGATAACAAATTCTCTGCATTTCAACAATACCTGTGATTGTGTGTTGTAAGTGTTTTAGCTAGAGTGTTATTCATTTATTCACTTGCAGTATGCATCTAACAAGATGCAGTGAAATATGCCAGGCAATAAATCATGCAACATATCGTTTGTGGCTTCTGTGTTTACGTTAAGCATTACCTCAAACACCAATGAAAACACTTGTAACATTTAGTATTACCTCAAACACCAATGAAAACACCTGTAACATTTAGTATTACCTTAAACACCAATGAAAACACTTGTAACATTTAGTATTACCTCAAACACCAATGAAAACACTTGTAACATTTAGTATTACCTCAAACACCAATGAAAACACTTGTAACATTTAGTATTACTTCAAACACCAATGAAAAAAGTTGTAACATTTAGTATCTGTACAGCAGTTTTGTTGGATGGTTACCTTGATTTCTTACAAATAAATTAACATATTTCTTTAGAAAATAAACAATCGACTTGTGTTGAAACATTGTACTGGAATGTTCTCTGTTTTTTTTCTTCATACAGGATCATTTCATCACCCCAGAAGTGTTTGGCGACATCTTGTATAACAACTTCCTGTTTGACATCCCAAAGATCTTTGACATCTGCTCCCTATTTGGTAAAAGCAATGGAGCACTGTTGAGTAAAATGGTGGGCAACATCTTCACACAACAGCCAAACTACACAAACGATCTTCATGAAACAATTCCTACCATCATACAGGTACTTGATCAGTTGTTTTCATCATCATCAGGGATTGTCATTCCAAAAACAATCATCATCATCATTATTAGCATCAGAGATTTTTATTTTAAAAAAAAAATAGTCATCATCATAGTCATCATTATTAACATCAGGGATTATCATTCAAAATAAAAAACTCATCATTATTAACATCAGGAATTGTCATTCCAAAAACAGTCATCATCAGGTATCGTCATTCCAGGATACTAGGAAATGTCATGGACAGCAAAGATGATTGGCGTGACCACATCACCCACCAAGCCCTAACTAGTCAGTAAAGGCATGCTTTAAGAAGCATCAGGCAATCAGTGCAAAATCCACATTTGTAGAGACCAGTCGGCACTCGCTGGCTGATGAGGTAGGTGTCACTCCGGCCACCTTTCCTTCCCAAGACATTCCTGGAACCCATTTGTAGAGACCGGTCGGCAATCGCTGGCTGATGAGGTAGGTGTCACTCCGGCCACCTTTCCTTCCTAAAACATTCCTGAAACCCTTTTGTAGAGACCAGTCAGCACTTGCTGGCTGATGAGGTCGGTGTCATGGTGGCCGCCTTTCCGTCCCAAGACATTCCTGGAACCCATATTAGTTTGAGTCAATCTGGGATCCAAGTCAGTATTGAAACATCAAATTCACCCAGCTGAGGATCGAACCCCTGACCTCCTGGTCAGCAGGTGGTTGTCTAGTCACTACACTACCAAGGCTCCCTTTGGTCTATATAACCTTGCTAATTCGTCTATGATTGTTATAGTTTCTTGGCAAGTTTTGCAGAAAGTAGTTTGCCATTGCTTTCCTTTTTATGAGTGACTGTACTAGTCGGTGGCCATAGCCATTGTCTCTACTGATGAGATGATCTGCCTATTTCCGCAGAGTGCAGATCATAACTAACAAAAATCTGTCGGCTGCTCTCACACTTCATGTAACCCCCAGGGGGGGGGGGGGGGGGGGGGTGGGGGGGGTAAACAATGACTCCACCTTGATTAAGGCTGTCCCATAGACTAGTTAGTAAGTTAGTCGACAGATCATCCTCATTGCACATCAGACCATTCAGTCCATAAGTGCTCAGTAAATCCTGCAGCATGTAGTGGCTTACGACACCAGTTCTGTGTTGGTTTATTAATCTTCTTTGGCTTCCTACATAGTGTTCTTGTCTAGCCATAACTCTTTTAACTTGCTATTCTCTCAGTCTGACCACGGTTCTAGATTCACAGTAATCACTTGGTTCTAGAAAACGACTTACTTCTCATAGAGCATTCAGTATGTCCCATAGACTAACAGAGGAAAGGAATCGTCTTACATCTCCTTTGATAGGGGGATACCCCTACTCCGCTAATCTATGGGGTGTGTGGTTCTGCAAAGGACATGCTACTGAATGAATGAATGAATGAATGAATGTGTCTATAAAACTATGGGCTTGCATCATATCTCAATGTGCCTTGAGGCGTGAAAAAAGAATCCTTTTTTTTTTTACTCAGTTCTGCTGGACAAGACACTTCAGATGCATTTAGTTTATACTGTATGTGTCTTTATGTATGTTTAACTGACCTCACTGCCCTGTTCCTCAGGTTTTCAGTATCATTGCTGCCAAATGTGGTATCAATCTGGAAGGTGTGGGATCAACTCCACAGAAATTAGACCACTCTTTGCAGACGCCGACTCTTTCAGCAATTTCTTCCGCTGAGCTGCAAGACATTGTCCTCTACCTCTGTGACACAGCAGTGACGTTAAATCTGTTCCTGGACATTTACCCACCAGCTTGTAGCGAGTTCCACAAGTTCCACTTCTGCTCTGTGTGAGTATAAATCTTCTTCCTCTTCCTCATTCACTTCTCTTCCTCATTCACCCCCATTTACTCCTCTCCCTCATTCACTCCTCTTCCTCATTCACACTGTCACATTTGCTGGTTGTATTGTATCCATTTACTATGTCACTGCATTTTTTTGTTGGCCAGGTACATATGTAATGATGACGCAGGCCTGTGCAGTCACAGTGAAATTAATCAAGTTGTACATGATGAAATTACCACGGCCTTGGAAATCAGAAAGAACCTGGCAACAGTAGTTAGGAAAGACAACCTACCTATGGGTTCCATATAGCTTTCTTGATTCTAATCTGTTCTATATAGCTTTCTTGATTCTAATCTGTTCCATATATTTTTCTTGATTCTAATCTGTTCTATATAGCTTTCTTGATTCTAATCTATTCTATATAGCTTTCTTGATTCTAATCTGTTCTATATATGTTTCTTGATTCTAATCTATTCTATATAGCTTTCTTGATTCTAATCTGTTCTATATATATTTCTTGATTCTAATCTATTCTATATAGCTTTCTTGATTCTAATCTGTTCTATATAGCTTTCTTGATTCTAATCTGTTCTATATATGTTTCTTGATTCTAATCTATTCTATATAGCTTTCTTGATTCTAATCTATTCTATATAGCTTTCTTGATTCTAATCTATTCTGTATAGCTTTCTTGATTCTAATCTGTTATATATATGTTTCTTGATTCTAATCTGTTATATATATGTTTCTTGATTCTATTCTGTTCCATATATGTTTCTTGATTCTAATCTATTCTATATAGCTTTCTTGATTCTAATCTATTCTATATAGCTTTCTTGATTCTAATCTATTCTATATAGCTTTCTTGATTCTAATCTATTCTATATAGCTTTCTTGATTCTAATCTATTCTATATAGCTTTCTTGATTCTAATCTGTTCTATATATGTTTCTTGATTCTAATCTATTCTATATAGCTTTCTTGATTCTAATCTATTCTATATAGCTTTCTTGATTCTAATCTGTTATATATATATGTTTCTTGATTAGAATCTGTTCCATATATGTTTCTTGATTCTAATCTATTCTATATAGCTTTCTTGATTCTAATCTGTTCTATATAGCTTTCTTGATTCTAATCTATTCTATATAGCTTTCTTGATTCTAATCTGTTCTATATAGCTTTCTTGATTCTAATCTGTTCTATATAGCTTTCTTGATTCTAATCTATTCTATATAGCTTTCTTGATTCTAATCTGTTCTATATAGCTTTCTTGATTCTAATCTGTTCTATATATGTTTCTTGATTCTAATCTATTCTATATAGCTTTCTTGATTCTAATCTATTCTATATAGCTTTCTTGATTCTAATCTATTCTATATAGCTTTCTTGATTCTAATCTGTTATATATATGTTTCTTGATTCTAATCTGTTATATATATGTTTCTTGATTCTAATCTGTTCCATATATGTTTCGATTCTAATCTATTCTATATAGCTTTCTTGATTCTAATCTATTCTGTATAGCTTTCTTGATTCTAATCTATTCTATGTAGCTTTCTTGATTCTAATCTATTCTATATAGCTTTCTTGATTCTAATCTGGTCTATATATGTTTCTTGATTCTAATCTATTCTATATAGCTTTCTTGATTCTAATCTATTCTATATAGCTTTCTTGATTCTAATCTATTCTATATAGCTTTCTTGATTCTAATCTGTTATATATATGTTTCTTGATTCTAATCTGTTCCATATATGTTTCTTGATTCTAATCTATTCTATATAGCTTTCTTGATTCTAATCTATTCTATATAGCTTTCTTGATTCTAATCTATTCTATATAACTTTCTTGATTCTAATCTGTTCTATATATGTTTCTTGATTCTAATCCATTCTATATAGCTTTCTTGATTCTAATCTATTCTATATAGCTTTCTTGATTCTAATCTATTCTATATAGCTTTCTTGATTCTAATCTGTTATATATATGTTTCTTGATTCTAATCTGTTCCATATATGTTTCTTGATTCTAATCTATTCTATATAGCTTTCTTGATTCTAATCTGTTATATATATATATGTTTCTTGATTCTAATCTATTCTATATAGCTTTCTTGATTCTAATCTATTCTATATAGCCTTCTTGATTATAATCTATTCTATATAGCTTTCTTGATTCTAATCTGTTATATATATGTTTCTTGATTCTAATCTGTTCCATATATGTTTCTTGATTCTAATCTATTCTATATAGCTTTCTTGATTCTAATCTATTTTATAGAGCTTTCTTGATTCTAATCTGTTATATATATGTTTCTTGATTCTAATCTGTTCTATATATGTTTCTTGATTCTAATCTATTCTATATAGCTTTCTTGATTCTAATCTATTCTATATAGCTTTCTTGATTCTAATCTATTCTATATAGCTTTCTTGATTCTAATCTGTTATATATATATATATATATGTTTCTTGATTCTAATCTGTTCCATATATGTTTCTTGATTCTAATCTGTTCCATATTGCTTTCTTGATTCTAATCTATTCTATATAGCTTTCTTGATTCTAATCTGCTATATATATGTTTCTTGATTCTAATCTGTTCCATATATGTTTCTTGATTCTAATCTGTTCCATATTGCTTTCTTGATTCATATCTGTTCCGTATAGCTTTCTTGATTTAGAACTGTTTCATGTAGCTTTCTCAATATTTAACTGTTCTAAGTAGCTTCCTGATTATAAACTGTTCTATAGTTGCAGTGTAACAGATATTTGACTATGCTTAGCAAAGTGATCAGCAGAAATGGTCTCCCATTTTCTGTGGTAATTGCGACATTTCTTTGAGGGTGTCTTTGCATTGTTTTTTCAGTCCTCCATAAGCTTTCTTTACAGAACTTTGAGAGTGTCTTTGCATTGTTGTTTCAGTCCTCCGCAAGCTTTCTTTACAGAACTTTGAGGGTGTCTTTGCATTGTTGTTTCAGTCCTCCGTAAGCTTTATTTACAGAACTTTGAGAGTGGCTTTGCATTGTTGTTTCAGTCCTCCGTAAGCTTTCTTTACAGAACTTTGAGGGTGTCTTTGCATTGTTTTTTCAGTCCTCCGTAAGCTTTCTTTACAGAACTTTGAGAGTGTCTTTGCATTGTTGTTTCAGTCCTCCGAAAGCTTTCGTTACAGAACTTTGAGGGTGTCTTTGCATTGTTTTTTCAGTCCTCCGTAAGCTTTCTTTATAGAACTTTGAGGGTGTCTTGCATTGTTGTTTCAGTCCTCCGTAAGCTTTCTTTACAGAACATTAAGAGTGTCTTTGCATTGCTGTTTCAGTCCACTGCAAGCTTTCTTTACCGAATTTGAGAGTGTTTTTGCATTGCTGTTTCAGTCCACTGCAAGCTCACCATAAAATATTTTCTTTGGAGTCTGTTCATTTGACATGACCAGTCCATATACTTATTTTGAAATTGAACAAGCAGCCATGATTGTATTAACTGGCATTTCAGCTTCATTTTGCTTTTCTTACCAGATTTTTTTATTTCAACAAGTTAAAAATGTATGTGAAGATGTAGGTCAGTATCCTACATGTTAGAAATTATGTTTTGACTAGAAATTATGTGATGCTATTGTTGTACTATTTTATTAGGATTGCCAGTTTTTATGAGAGTGTCATCCCAGAAGTTACAGTGGCTCTGAAACAGCATGAATTCTCTTCTGCCAGGTAGGCTTATAACAGCCAAAGTACAATTTAAATATTTGATTATGCCATGTTTGTTTCTGAACTGTTTTTGTGTTTAATTTGTAAATGTTTGATTATGCCATGTTTGTTTCTGAACTGTTTTTGTTTTTAATTTGTAAATGTTTGATTATGCCATGTTTGTTTCTGAGCTGTTTTTGTGTTTAATTTGTAAATGTTTGATTATGTCATGTTTGTTTCTGAGCTGTTTTTGTGTTTAATTTGTAAATGTTTGATTATGTCATGTTTGTTTCTGAGCTGTTTTTGTGTTTAATTTGTAAATGTTTGATTATGCCATGTTTGTTTCTGAGCTGTTTTTGTGTTTAATTTGTAAATGTTTGATTATGTCATGTTTGTTTCTGAGCTGTTTTTGTGTTTGATTTGTAAATGTTTGATTAAGTTGTTTTTGTTTCTGAACTGTTTTTGTGTTTGATTTTTAAATGTTTGATTATGTTGTTTTTGTTTCTGAACTGTTTTTGTGTTTGAATTTTAAATGTTTGATTATGTTGTGTTTGTTTCTGAACTGTTTTTGTGTTTGAATTTTAAATGTTTGATTATGTTGTGTTTGTTTCTGAACTGTTTTTGTGTTTGAATTTTAAATGTTTGATTATGTCATGTTTGTTTCTGAGCTGTTTTTGTGTTTAATTTGTAAATGTTTGATTATGTCATGTTTGTTTCTGAGCTGTTTTTGTGTTTGATTTGTAAATGTTTGATTAAGTTGTTTTTGTTTCTGAACTGTTTTTGTGTTTGATTTTTAAATGTTTGATTATGTTGTTTTTGTTTCTGAACTGTTTTTGTGTTTGAATTTTAAATGTTTGATTATGTTGTGTTTGTTTCTGAACTGTTTTTGTGTTTGAATTTTAAATGTTTGATTATGTTGTGTTTGTTTCTGAACTGTTTTTTGTGTTTGATTTGTAAATGTTTGATTATGTCATGTTTGTTTCTGAGCCGTTTTTGTGTTTAATTTGTAAATGTTTGATTATGTCATGTTTGTTTCTGAGCTGTTTTTGTGTTTGATTTTTAAATGTTTGATTAAGTTGTTTTTGTTTCTGAACTGTTTTTGTGTTTGATTTTTAAATGTTTGATTATGTTGTTTTTGTTTCTGAACTGTTTTTGTGTTTGAATTTTAAATGTTTGATTATGTTGTGTTTGTTTCTGAACTGTTTTTGTGTTTGAATTTTAAATGTTTGATTATGTTGTGTTTGTTTCTGAACTGTTTTTGTGTTTGAATTTTAAATGTTTGATTATGTTGTGTTTGTTTCTGAACTGTTTTTGTGTTTGAATTTTAAATGTTTGATTATGTTGTGTTTGTTTCTGAACTGTTTTTGTGTTTGAATTTTAAATGTTTGATTATGTTGTTTTTGTTTCTGAACTGTTTTTGTGTTTGAATTTTAAATGTTTGATTATGTTGTGTTTGTTTCTGA
Source organism: Cepaea nemoralis (assembly GCA_014155875.1). Classification (NCBI taxonomy): domain Eukaryota; kingdom Metazoa; phylum Mollusca; class Gastropoda; order Stylommatophora; family Helicidae; genus Cepaea; species Cepaea nemoralis. The sequence continues at coordinate 42,846 of JACEFZ010023974.1, forward strand.
ACTGTTTTTGCGCATGTTGTTAGACAAAGTTGGGTATTCTGTGAAGTAAGCATCAAACAGTTAAAGTAGAATTGTGTGGCTGAGAGGTTTAACACGCTTAAACTTTCTCTTCTGACCACGGGGTAATGGGTTCGTTTCACACACCAGTCATGTTGACTTCTTTTTCTTGACTTGGAGGAATAAATTACAAGTAGCTCAGACGTCAGAGTGGGTTCACCTGGTGACAAGGGACAGTGGTAATAGGGTAAGCTAATCCTCATGCCAGACTGGTCATGTGTACTCAGTGCTAGTAGCACATGTGTGGACTACGTTAAAGTTCAGAGTGAACGAGCACAAAGAATAACACTTGAATATTATTGCTTGTTCTCATCTATTGCCGCCTGTTGGCGATTTGGTTTCCTCTGGGGTGCTTCGTTGCTAAGAAAGGCTCTGTGTTTATGTGTGGGTGGGTGTGTAAGTCATTCATGAGTTACCAGGGTCCCAAAAGAGAAGCAAAGTATAGTAACACCCGAGGGTTTGTGGCGAAGGTTGGTAAATGGTGTTTGGTGTAGGAGAGCCTGGCATGTGATACCACAACATCAAGTCTGAGTATGGAGGGTGATGCATGTCATGATTGTAACGGACTTACAAAGTATAAAGTATGGTCAGAAAGGTGAAGACAACCTTACTTCAGAGAGAGTGGCAGGCTTCAGTTTAACAATCAAAAATAGAGAGCATCAGTTAGTTTTTGTCCCTAGGATTTGCTGGTGTTGTGGGAAATGAGCAGGCGGACAGATTCGTTGGGTCTGCACTGCTGGGTGACGTATTGGTGCACGATAAGGCAGGCATGGCCGGAGCCTCTCTCACACACACGCACACACCTCTCTGAAGATTGATTGATTGATTTAGGAACCGACATCACAGCACTCGGGACATTCCCATAAGCGCTCCGCCTCCATCCCCAGCAGCCAGCGAAGAGTTCCAACACTAATAGTTCCAGTAGCAATCTGATTATATGTCCGTCTCGCCTTTCCTCCGAGCGCCGAGCGTCGGCCAGATCCCCTCGTCACACCTCGTTGTCTTATTCTTACCAGACCATGGTGCTCCATCTGCTCCTCCGAGGTGTACACGTGCTCCCACAAGGCCGCAACCACGTCTGCCTTGTCATGCATCAATACTCTGAAGATGTGAAGCTCCAGTACTGGTCAGGCACACCCCTCTAGTTTGTGAGCTTGGAGAGGGGAAAGAGAGGCCTACAACATGGTCCCCTTGAAGACACTAACTTCTGTGGTACTGTCTTTACCGGGTAAAGGGGAAAACCGCTACACCAACCTCCCTCCGATAGAGAGCAAGCCCCTTTATTTCATGCTGAAATGACCTAGACACCAATACATCAAACTTAAGAGTTAAACTCAGTCTTTCAATGGACTCACCAATCAACCAACCAGATCAGTGAGACTTCAACCCAGGAACATTGTATTTACAAGCTAGTGCACTAACATTACACTAGGTATAGTCCCAAGTTGTGGAAGTAATAATAGTATTTGTTCTCGATCTTCAGCTTGAAGAAACAGCTCATCAACAAGCTGCGCCACACAAAGAAGTCTCTGTTGAACATATTTCGTTCTCTCGTGCAGCATGTGTGTATACAGCCCATGCTGGAGAATCCAAGGTCAGTAAACACATTTCACTCAGTCAATCAATCAATCAATCAGTCAGTTGTATATTTCATTATCTCATGCAGCATGTGTGCCTACAGCCTATTCTGGGGAATCCAAGGTCAGAACAATCAGTCAGTCAGTTAAGCCATAGCTGAGAAGTTAAATGTCTGACTCAAGTTCAAAAGGTAGCCGGGTTCGATTCCAGCGCAAGGCTGGGAACTTTTCCAAGAACCTTTGGTATCTAAGATATCATACCCTGTTCCCTTCGGTAGTGAAATTGGACACCTAGACTTCTCAGATAAGGGCGAAAGAAGGAAGTCCAATGTGCAAGATATGCATGTTAAAAATTCCATGCTGTTAGAAATTGCAGAGAGTAGGCCATAAGGCTACCACCCTGGTAAAACTGTTAGAAAAGAAAACCTGCCTACAGGTAAATAACAGCCTGTTACCTTGGATGAAATCTATCTAAAAGAAGTAAACTTTACACGAATGCATGCTTCTAGAAGAAATAAACCTTCCACAAATGCATGCTGAAGTCGGCACCACATCATTCTTTGAGGTGCATAAGTAGGTGTCACACACTCCCGTCAATAGAGGAATGAAGAAGAGGAAGGTAAGTTCCATTTTTACTGGATATACCAGATATTTTTCATGTCAGAAAATGAAAAGTATCTTATGCAATAAGTCACTGTCATTGAATGTAAGAGAGTGCTGAAGTGCTATATAGAACATTGTATAAGACAGAGACAAACAGCTTTCTTCGTTCATGTGATGAGAAGAGAAGCATTAGAGAACATCGTGACAACTGGAAAGATCAAGGGGAAGAGAGGCAGTGGCTGACCAAGCGAAATGATGCTGGATGGACTGAGACCCTTGCATTGAGGAATATCATCAGCAGAGTTGATCCAGAACACCAAAGACCAAGATCTGTGGAGGGACATGAACGCACTTGATGGCATGGCACTTGATGATGATGATACCTGATTTATTATTACTTTTCTTCGGTGATGTTACAGTTTTTGAAAATACATTTTCCATGCACTTACAAGTGGGATTATCATTTTCTGTGATTTATATTCAGTTCAGCTGGTGTGTATGGGATTGTTTCTCCACAAGATCTCACGATAGCAGCCCAATGTGTGGTTCTGGTATGCACTTATATTAGGATTCTCACTGCTGCTACAGGGCAAACTGAGGATCTCCTTGTGTGGTCTAAACAGAAGGAGAATTGAGCATTAATGCGTGATGAAGATTATCTTTGAATCAAGTCAATCAACCAATAAGCCAACCAATCACCAAACCTATCAACCAATAAACTGACTCAGTCACCAAACCTATCAGTCAATGAATCTACCAATCGGCAAACCTATCAGTAATTTAATTAGTCAACATACCAGTTAATCAGACAAGCAGCAAACCTATCAATCATTTAATTAATCAACATACCAGTTAATGAGACAGTCAGCGAACCTGTCAATCAAGCAATCAATCATACCACTAGATTAACTTGACTGGGATTTATTTATGTTTATGAAGGAGACAATTGATTTAATGTTGTTTCTACTCTTCCTGCCAGCAACGAGGAAATTGTGGCCAGTTGTACAGAAGAGTTCCTACACACCATGACATCAGTTTTGGCAGAGAGAAGATTTCTGACAGCTTACGAAGGCATGTACAACTTTCAGGACGACAGAAGTGTCTTTATCCAGGCTTCTACCCCCTTGTATCCTTTTTAGATGTCATTATTAGAACAATTAATTATATTTTTGATGATATTCCATGGGTCACTGAGGCTGCAAGAGGTTGACATGGTTTCACACAGACCAGACCTTGAAGAACATTTCTGTGGAGGAGCCTATCTGCAGACTGGGTCCCCAGTATGTCTTAAGTTTCAAGAATGATCATGTCTCTCCACAGATGGAAAGTTGCAGTACTGATCTTGCACACCACATTGGTGTGTAAGCTTCACAATGGGAAGAAGAGCAACACAGACTTCTGGAGAAGCTACTATGGGAACAGGTCTGGAAGAAAGTCTCTACACCAACTCCATTTCAGTAAACGAAAGCACTCTTCAGGGCTTAGGTGACCTGAAAGCCAAGACATCAGAGAGTTAACATGAATAGTCCTTCAGAGGAGTGACAACAAACCAGCCAACCAAGCTGACATATCACATTCCATTTCGCGGTACAAGTAGTAAAGGTACACTATGGCCATGAAGCATGGAACATGAACAAGAACATCTGGAAGAGCTTAAAGGCAGCTGAGGTTTGGTTTATCAGATGAATTTTGTGAATATTTTAGACTGCCGGAGCAGCTAACTGTGACTGCCTGGGAGAGGATAATGAAAGTAGAGCATTATACAATTCTAAGATGGTAGACATTTTTGTTTAGGAGAGAAGGCAAGGCAGTGGAAAAACATTGTGATGACTGGAAAGAGTAGCGCGAGCAGAAGCAAGGGGCAGACCGAGGGAACTGATGCTGGTTTGACTAGGATTGTGACACGGAGGAATATCATCCGTGGAATTGATCCAGAACATGTGGAGAGACATGAAGGCCTACACCACTGGCCAGGGAACATGATGATGATCTGGTAAAGGTGTCAGAATCCAACAAGTCAATCTTATAAAATATCTTGGCTACAGTGACATTGTCTGGAAGATGTGACTGGATCTTACTTGGGAGTGCCCAAACACAAGCTAGCAACCTGATGTACCAGTCAGATGCCATCAAAAGAAAAGATACATCACATCAATCAGAAAGACTCCAACACCAGTACAATATGATCACCACTTTATGGACAGACCAAAAATAATCATCATTCTGCGCCTCAGAACAAGACATAATAGATTACACAACCCCCGGGAAGGTTAACCCGGTCAACAAATGCCCGCAGAAGTCGGATGTGTCGGCCTATCGGTGCAAGAACGCAGCTCTGCTGTAAACAGGCACAACGCAATCACGTCCGAAAAAATAAAAACTCCGGATGAACGGAGAAGAAGAAGAAGAAGAAGATTACACAACCACATACATACAAACTTCAAGATTGACATATTGGCCAGGTGAACATGAATTTTCACCGCAGAGAGCAGATCACATACTCCAAGACTGCCCCAAATATAACATATCTAGGCAAGCCATCTGGCCTAGAGACAAATATAACATATCTAGGCAAGCCATCTGGCCTAGAGAAACAACTGTAGAAGATAAACTCTATGGACCACTGAGGCTGAAGTTTATAAAAGAGATGACATTAACAATCAATTTCAAGTGAATGAAAGAAGAAGAAGGAAGATATGACAGAGTTTTGTTAGAAAATAAAGAGTCGACATATCAAAAAACATTTACTAGAATGAGCAACATCATTAAAAACAAAAATAGCACGACCAGCGCAACCATTTGTTTACTGGAAAGTTTTGTGTTGCCTGTTTAATGAGGATGCTAGTTCTGTACAGTGAGTAATGAAAGCGTGGAGAAACTAGAGAATGGAGCAGCCAGATTCTTCTTCTGGAGGTGGTGCTCGACTGGTAGAGCTGCTGGGAGCAAGTGTAGCTGAGAAGTGGCGCATTACAGCGCTACAGGCTTCTGGAGGTTCTAGAAGCATCCAAGATGGTAGTGGAGATAGTGTTTGTAGTAAATGTTGAGAGTATTACAGAGAGTGGTGGCGATGCAGTGGCAGCTTGCTTGCCTGCCCGTCTCCGTGGTCATGTGTTTTAATTCCGATCAAGAGAGGAATTCTTTTTTGTAATTTGACCGGGCTTCCAGGTCTGGACAGCTTTAAATGGGTACCAGGACATGTTAGGGAGGTAAAAGAGATCAGCATGATTCCGAACACATCACCTCCTCCATTACTCCATGCAGATCTGGGTTTAGCACCATATATCCTGTATGCCTCAATGTGTGTGAAAGGGCACTATGCTTTACTTATGGGCTCATAAAAAACAAACGCGGAAGTGGTGACATCTGCAGGCATTACTAAATTATTATTGGGCATTCAAATAAAGAGTAGAGAAAGTATCCTGATGTGTGTACTCTCTAGACAAGTGAGGTACAGGAAGTAAAATATTCACTGACAGAGAGGTGTTGAGAGTCAGTATCATCAGTGTGTGCACCAGACTAGGCACCTGCAGCAGCTGAAGACATCCCAAAGCTGCAGGAGTACCGGGGTAAGCTGCCACACTGACAAAGTCCAGCTGCTGGCCAGTTCTGCAGATTTTATTTAGTGAAAGAGCGAGTCATGTTCATGTTGGCTTTCTCCACAGATCACCATTACTCTTTCCCAGTTCATGTTGGCTTTCTCCACAGATCACCATTACTCTTTCCCAGTTCATGTTGGCTTTCTCCACAGATCACCATTGCTCTTTCCCAGTTCATGTTGGCTTTCTCCACAGATCACCATTACTCTTTCCCAGTTCATTCTTCAGGGCTCTAATATTATAGCTACTGGCCAAGTCTAGAGATATTCTGAGGTGAGGAAAGGGGTGTCAGTTTCCTTTTGGCTTTCTCCATAGAGCATCAATCAATCAATCAATCATGTGCCATGCCGGAAAGCGTGGGCGGTCATGATTCGCCATTTCACTCGATCACCAGAGTCGTGGATCAGCTCAGTGTTCCTGTCTCGTCCATGCCATGTGGCCAAGCCATCCAGGTATTTTCCTCTTGGTCTTCCTCTTGGTCTGTTCCCTTCGATCTTGCCAGCTGTCACTAAGTTCTCCAGTCCATTTCTTCTCATAACATGTCCAAAAAATTTTGACTCTTTCCATCTCATCATCATGCAGCATGTCCTTTATAGAGGATGACTTTTATCACAGTCTACCAGAAAGACTCTCAGTCCTGTGCCAGTTCCCCTTCCTCATATGTTTTCATGCTCAGGGTGTCTTTCATTTCCTGGGTCCACCCTCATGTTAGATGGCCCCTGCCTCCTCTTGTCTTCTAGGAACCTTTCATCTTGTTTAAACACTATCCCTCATGACCTTTTACCAAGCGTTGCTATCAACCCCAGCATTTATTGGCCGTTTGTGAGTTACCAGGTACTATTACGTCCAGTAGTTTGCCACTGTTTCTGAACCGCCAACTCTCATATCATCGACATCAACACAAAATAAACTGTTCGCAAATCGCCTGCGGCAGATTTTGAAACCTCAACCCAGTTTGTTGGGAAATTGTAAAACTGCATTTAGTAAGACCTAAGCCACAGGTGCTGACTTTCCTTGGTAAATTTGAATTTCCTTCTGAAGACCTCATGGTTGGCTAGATTTTGCAAGTACGATTTACTACCACAGGGCAACCGGTTACTTGCCAAACTTCCTTATTTGTCCCTTATACCTTGCATGGTAGATTATGAGGTTGCTATTCTTTGCTGGCTTTGAATTTCGGGCAGCTTGTGGGTGGAGCAAACTTTTCCTTAACCAAATCTTCAGAGATGATTCCCAGTTTGAATACATCCAGTCCGCTATCAACTCAGCCTTTGCTACGTATGGTCGCCGCAAGTCTCCCAGAGGAGACACCAACACAGGAGGCAGGACAAGCCCTGATGGAGCACCATATTCTTCTTCTGGAGTGGGTGCCTCGGCTGGTAGAGCTGCTGGAGCAAGTGTGGCTGAGAAGTGGAACATTACATCTCTTCAGGCTTCTGGGGGTTCTAGAAGCATCCCTGATGATTTTCAGTCTGAGGATTATGTAAGTGTTGTGATCCTTGCTTCTAAAATGTGAAATGTAGAAAATCATCTGACTGCTGTCTCAGTGATTGTGGGTTCAAATCTCCCTCCAGATATTTTTATATGGCTGTGTGGCTTCCCTTCATCATCATTCTGTGCCCTACCATATGGTGTAAGCGTTCATGTATCTTCACAGATTTTGGTACTTGTTCTGGATAAAAATATTTATGTTTGTGTGTCTGTACATATGTAGGTAATTAGGTAGAGAGGTGAATAGATATGTATGTCCTTTTATCTATCCATCCATCAATCCAACTATTTATCTGTCAGCCTGTCCATCCATCTGTCTGTCAGTTCATCCACTCACCCATTCATTCATCCACCAACCCACCTGTATGTCTATCTGTCTGTCCAATCTACCTACATTACCCTACCCTCTTGTCTGTCTATTTATATATGTATGTGTGTCAATATATGTTTATATAGCAGTCAGGGAGTCTTTGTGGCAAAGTGGTCAAGCCGTCTGACTCAGGCTCCTAAGGTTGCGGGTTTGATTCCAGGCCGCGACCTTCGGTTCACGAGTGCATTTTTTGAGACTCATGGGGGTCATCGCTAGAGCTATGGAGTTCATGCTTTGTGCGACGTTTTCTGCAGCACGCACTGCGGAAAGAGACTGAGTAGTGGGATAAAACCTGGTGCAATGAAGTCGACACTGTCAACTTTTAAGCAACTTTTTTTTATATAGCAGTCAGCATGGCTGAAAGGATAAGAGAGTTCCAGCTCTGAAATTTTTGGTACACAGACAGCGGGATCAACTCCAACACCAGTCAGTTGAACTTTGTTGATTTCTCGTTCGGAAGCAGTGGCAAACTACTGAACATAAAATTAACTCAAAAATTAGCCTGTGGTTGGGTTTGGTTGCAATGTGCTGCATAGGCCGTGCAAGACACGTGTGCGTGCATGCACTCTACTTTTCATAAACAATTATATAAATGTCTTTATATGCAGAATGTCACGAGCTGCTGTTCTTCTTCTTCTTGTGCAGGGAGAGGGAGCTGTGGCCCACCCAAGACCTGGCGATGTAGAGGTCGAGTCGCTGGTGTCAAGTGTCAAGGACTTGTTCCCTCACCTTGGGGAAGGCTTTATCGAAGTATGCACCGATTTCTCCCTTCATATTCACCATCATTAAATTAGTTAGTCAACAGATCATCTCCATTGCACATCAATTTATTAGTCCATAAGTGGTCAGATCCTCTCCCTGACAACACCAGTTCTATGTTCTTTGACTTATTTTTTTGGCTCCTTGTATGGACTCTTTTATCTAGCTTGACCCTATAGGATTTGATGTTCACAGATCCCAGAATTATTAGGTTGCCATCTCTCTTCCCAGATAATGTCCAGAAATGTTTGAGGGGTCCTATCTGGTTTGGTCTGTCTCTGTGGAATGGCAAGCCGCCTGCTGAGAGCATCATGCAAAGCTCACACTTTGTAACTCCAGTGATGACTCCCAGGGATCTACAGAAATGTCTGAATGACTAAGTCCGAACATGAACCCACAACCTTCAGGGTCAGAGGCAATCGGCTTGGCCCGTTTGCCACTAGGCCCCTTATTTCTGAGAACTATTCAGGACATGTTTTACTGGGCTGATTTACATGGACTGTGCAGCTCTGACATAAATCCTGTCTCTGCTGAGGATTGAACCCTGTCAGAATCTTCTGCCTGTTTGGTTTTGGCCGCTAACTCTGATTCTGCCTTTTTGACCTCTAATCCTGCTTGTTTCATAGCAGTGTCTAATTTCTTAGCCTCAGCTTCTAATTCTGCTTTTTTCAGCTTTCTTTCGGCAGCTCTGTCTTCTCGTTGGACATACTCTGCATATTTTGCCTCACTCCACTTTGTTAACTCATCACCAGTTAACTTCATTTTTAAACCAGATTTGATTAAATTCATTCAATGTAGACATGATGAACTATTTCACATACAATGAATGTACAAAAAAGTTAATTATGGTGTTAGTAAATACAATAATCTGTACAATATTTATCAAATACCGCTTGTGCCTAGACTTACACACAAAAGTATATATGAAAAAAGATAATACTTAAGTGACTTTGGAGCTCTGGAGTATGTTGGAACACTGTACCAGAGAATGGCTGCTTGATAGTTACCGCCCGGAAAAAATGAACTTTACTTGCTAACGGTGTCGGATGACACAAAAACCTGTTGCTTTTTGGAAGAAGAAAATATTAGGACATGTATGTTTATGGGGTGTATGCGTTGTCAACTAAGTTTTGTAGGTTTGTGTGCTGTCGAGTATGTTTGTTAGTCATACTGTCGTCCGTTCAACACATTCAACACCTCACTTTCCATGTTGCTTTCTTTCCAAAACTTTCCGCTTACACACACGTTCAATCCTATTTTACAACTAGTTCAAAGATGGACGATACATCCGCATTCGCATCTATTTTATAACTGGTTCAAGCTGGACGATGCACCCACGTTCACACCTGTCAGAATCTTGCATTCAGCAATAACACAGGCTCGTAATCACTAACAGATGTGATACAAACAGTCACAGAATGACTTTACGTGACACACTGCAAATACAATTCAAACACTTTATTCACACTTCTCACTCATCACAACCATTACATGCATCGCGCAATTACAATAGCGATGCCATAATACAATCAATAGATATATAAATGCAATGTATACAACTCACAATCCTACATACCAGGCGCACAGTCTCCTATACTCACACAGGCTTTCTATCTATTGGCGTTCATACACACAAGTCATACGAGCACCATTCAATCCGTCCTGTACAACCATCCCAAGCCGTTTGTGTTAACCGCTGTGAGTTCTCGCCAGTCGGGGTTGTGTCCCTGCGTGGACTTCATGTCCCACGCATGCACCGACTGACCATTCCTGTCACAGCATGGTTAGTGTCGCTCACCGGTGGACCTGGCTGTAATTGCCAGGCATCGTTGACGATGACGCGGTAGAACTGGTGGGGAGATTATGACAAACCCATCTGTCTCTATTGAGGATCAGACTCACCTGTCTGATGCGGATTGAACCCACTTGTCACTGCTGGGGATTGAACCCTCCTGTCTCTACTGGGGATTGAACCCTCCTGTCTCTGCTGGGGTTTGAACCCTCCTGTCTCTGCTGGAGATTGAACCCTCCTGTCTCTACTGGGGATTGAACCCACCTGTCTCTGCTGGGGATTGAACCCTCCTGTCTCTACTGGGGATTGAACCCACCTGTCTCTGCTGGGGATTGAACCCTCCTGTCTCTACTGGGGATTGAACCCACCAGTCTCTGCTGGGGATTGAACCCACCAGTCTCTGCTGGGGATTGAACCCACCTGTCTGCTGGGGATTGAACCCTCCTGTCTCTACTGGGGATTGAACCCACCAGTCTCTACTGGGGATTGAACCCACCAGTCTCTGCTGGGGATTGAACCCACCAGTCTCTGCTGGGGATTGAACCCACCAGTCTCTGCTGGGGATTGAACCCACCTGTCTCTGCTGGGGATTGAACCCACCTGTCTCTGCTGGGGATTGAACCCACCAGTCTCTGCTGGGGATTGAACCCACCTGTCTCTGCTGGGGATTGAACCCACCTGTCTCTGCTGGGGATTGAACCCACCTGTCTCTGCTGGGGATTGAACCCACCTGTCTCTGCTGGGGATTGAACCCTACCAGTCTCTGCTGGGGATTGAACCCACTTATTTCTGCAAGAGTTTGACCCGCCTGTCTCTGCTGGGGATTGGACCCACCTGTCTATGCAAGGGATTGAACCCACCTTTCTCTACTGGATTAAATCTAGACCACTGAACTGTAAGCTTCTGTTTTTGGAGAGTGTCCTGATATTTATTTCTGAGATTTTATGTTTGCAGATAGCCTTGGAGGAGCTAGACTGGAGTCAAGAAAGAGTAGTTTCATGCATCCTTGAGGAGAAGCTGCCTCCTTCTTTGCAAGGAATCAGTCCAGACTTGCCCAGGTAAGCAGTAGAGGATAACACCAAGTAATGTCACTTTACAGAGCACAGTTATGGAAAACATCAGAAGTTGTGGCAACTTGCCATCATCAGCAGACAAATACACAAAACACAACACATGAACATGGGGGAAACATTACAGTAACTACATTAACCCTTTTAGGACGGAAAAACATTGGGCCAAATTTAGCTTTCACTCTAAAGAAGACGGCGTCATTTTTTTTGGAGTACAGAAATGGTGTTATTTACTTGGTGGTGTTATTTACTTGGTGTTATTTCATTGGCTGTGTTATTTGATTGGTGATGTTATTTAATTGTTGGCATGTTATTTTATTGGTGTTATTTCATTGGTGATGTTATTTAATTGGTGGTGTTATTTAATTGGCAGTGTTATTTAATTGGTGGTGTTATTTAATCATCCAGAAGAGAAGTAGAAGCAGAAATTAAGAATATTGGAAGGACATCGACAGAGCTGCATGGGATAACTAAAGATAGGAGGACTTGGGGTGTTGTTAGTTATAGGTCTGTGCCCCAGTGGTAGATAGGTGATAAAAGAAGAATAAGTAATTTAATTGGTGGTGTAAATTAATAGCTACAACTTGGTGTGTTCTAGCATGTTGCATCACAATGTTATGTTTAGCACTGTCGTATCAGTGTTCCACTGTATTGTATTCAGGCCAAAGAAGTTTGTATGTTCTGGCCAAGCCTGGAGTTACGTCATCACCGCCTTGATGAACATGTTCCTAAATATTCTACTACCCTCTCAGTAGTCTAGCCTGGAGCAAGTATTACTAGTCGTGACCCTTCTCTTCTGTTATCTGATATTTTAAAGAAGTTGATTTGCTCATGTTATTATTTATTATCAGACTGTTTTATTTGTCTACATACATTTTTCTCTGTCTTCCTCTCTTGTCTAGTATTTTTCAAGATAAGGCTCATTTCTCTCAACCACCTCATCTGTGGGTATGTTCCGTTAATTCAGTTTCCATGATAAAAAAGGGGTTAAAAAAACAAGAGGATCGACTTCATTGCACAAGGTTTCATGCCATTTGGCTCGGCCTCTTTCCACAGGGCGGCTTGCCAGAAGCCTCGCACAAAGCATGAACTTCGTAGCTCCAGCGATGACCCCCAGGAGTCTCCAAGAAAATTACATTTATGAACCAAATGATGTAGCCCAGAATCAAACCCACAGCCTTCAGAACACAAGGCAGATGGTGTAACCACTTCATCATGGAGACTCCCTCGTGGGTTCACTGAGTGATCTAGTAATGCTTACAGCTGTCAATACATACTTTAGCATTTGTATTCTTCACTGCCCACAGAATATGTTGTAACCACTCCATCATGGAGACTCCCTCGTGGGTTCACTGAGTGATCTAGTAATGCTTACAGCTGTCAATACATACTATGGCATTTGTATTCTTCACTGCCCACAGTATATGTTGTAACCACTTCATCATGGAGACTCCCTCATGGTTTCATTGAGTGATCTAGTAATGCTTACAGCTGTCAATACATACTATAACATTTGTGTTCTTCACTGCCCACAGTATATGTTGTGTTTATGTTTGTAATGAAAATACATCTCTGCATTGTTCTTCTTGTCCTCAGACTGCAGAGAGAAACAGTACAGGACACTGGCAGGACAGATCAGGCAGATGATGTCCTGGACTCCAGGAGAAATGTGTTTGACAACGATGAGTTTGACATGTTCAGAAATAAGAATGTTGACAAGACCAAAATCCATCTAGGAAAGAAGTATGTACAGCTGTCGTTGTCAACAGCCTTTCCTGAGACGTGTCTTTCTTCTTTCTTGTCCTAATAAACTCCAGAAATTGAAGAAAATTCATCTGGGATCTGGGGAAAGCATGTCTGTCTGTTGTCTGCAAAAAAAACACTTTCCTAAAAAGTGCCTTTCGCCTTGTCTTTATCAACTCTAAAAATTTTAGAGTTCTGCTACATCCAGTAAAGTCATGTTCAATTAATTTTAGGGGAAAGATTTGAAAGAACCAATGTGGGGAGTCATGATTAAGAGTTTATGTGTGACTAAGAGAAAATGTGTCACTAAGAGGTTATGTGACTAAGCGGTTATGTGTGACTAAGAGATTATGTGTGATTAAGAGCTAAGGCCTAGAAGATACCAGATTTGATCTCAATGTTGGGCTGGGCATTTTTCCAAGAACTACTGATATCTAATATCACATGTCCCCCTGATCTGTTGGGAAGTGAGATCAGATACCTAATTTCCTCAGATAAGGATGAAAAATCAGAAGGTCCTGTTTCACAAGGTATGCATGTTTTAAAATTCCACAGCAGTTGTAAATCACAAAGTGTAGGCCATGAAGTCACTGCTTTGGCTAAATTGTTAGAAAAGGACATTTACTTTCAGTTCATATCCTTGGATGAAGTCTAGAGAAAGAAAACCTGACACATATGCGTGCTGAAATTCTACACACTGGCCTTTGAAGTGCATAATTATATGTGATGTGCTGCTGTCAAAATAGAAACAAAGAAGGTGATCAACTCTAGGAGTTGCTTTTTTTGTTGTTGCTAGTTTATCTGCTTTTGTACACCACAGAGGGATGCAATGACAGTGACCCTCGTGCAATGACAATGGTCCTCATGCAATGGCAGTGGCCCTGGTGCAATGGCAGTGGTCCTCGTGCAATGACAGTGGTCCTCGTGCAATTACAGTGGTCCTCATGCAATGACAGTGGTCCTCATGCAATGACAGTGGCCCTTGTGCAATGACAGTGGTCCTTGTGCAATGACAGTGGTCCTCATGCAATGACAGTAGCCATTGTGCAATGAGTGGCTCTCGTGTAATGACAGTGGCCCTGGTGTAGTGACAGTGGTCCTCGTGCAATGACAGTGGTCCTCGTGCAATGACAGTGGCCCTCGTGCAATGACAGTGGTCCTCGTGCAATGACAGTGGTCCTCATGCAATGACAATAGCCATTGTGCAATGAGTGGCTCTCGTGTAATGACAGTGGCCCTCATGCAATGACAGTGTCCCTTGACAACAAAAAACTAACTTTGAAGAGTGACCTTGACTTTGTTTTAATGTTGTATTCCTATATTTTGTTGACATTTGCAGAGAGAAGAAGATCGACCTGAATGACAAGGGTACCATAAACGCTGTCCGGGCCACGTATGATGTGTACGGAAGTGTTGACAAGGACAGTATGTATGATCCTGTCACTGGAGGTTGGTCACGTTACACACACTGCCTTCAATGGTTTAATTTACTCATGTCTGTTTACCCCTTCTGGGAATCCTCTGTGGTCATTGTCCCTGCCAGCCAAGACTGTGGTCCGGGGTTCACTCCCTAGCTTTGTACATGGGAAGGCTAACCCTGGTCGCAAATTTTGGCAAGAAGTTGGATGTATCAGCCTGTAAATAGGATACAACGCAGTAACATACAACACTCAGAAACATTGTGTTGTCTGGCATATGTCGCTGCATCTCGTCGGGTGCATACTGCAGAGTTATATATCATATGACATAAATACATGAATTATACTTTAGCTGAATTACTTAAATCACATCGGTGAAATTGTTTGGATGTTGAGCATTAATACCCCCCACTGTGGAGGAAATATAGAAGTAGTGGAAGGAATCAAAATTGGGGGAAGATACATCAATAACATTAGATACGCAGATGATACAGCCTTGATTGCAGACAATGAACACGACCTGCAACATTTAGTGGATGCAGTTATTGCACACAGTGAACAACTAGGGTTAGAACTGAATATTAAGAAGACACAGATTATGGTCGTCACTGGGAAGAAGGAAATAACACAATGTGATATACGAGTAAATGGGCATATTCTTAAACAAGTGAATCGATATTGTTATCTCGGCACAGACATAACATCTGATGGGAGATGCCTTGAAGATATTAGAACAAGAATTGCCATTGCGAATGGTAGCCTTTTGCAAGATGAAAAATATACTGACCAATAAAAGGATATCAATTGAAACGAGAAAAAGAGTGTTGAGGTGCTACATAGAACCTATACTTTTGCATGGACGTGAAGCGTGGACAATAAGCAGTCAAGCTGAAAAACATCTAATGGCTGTGGAAATGTGGTTTCTGAGGAAAATGCTAAGAATACCATGGACGGACAGAAAAACCAGTGAGCAAGGCCTTCAAGAAACAAATGAAGATCATAAACTGATTAGAGTCATTAGACGTAGACAGTCAAAATTTTTTGGGCATGTTATGAGAAGAAATGAATTGGAGAACTTGGTGACAACTGGCAAGATCGAAGGGAAGAGACCAAGAGGAAGACCGAGAAGTAAATACCTGGATGGCTTGGCCACATGGCATGGTCGAGACAGGAACACGGAGCTGATCCACGACTGGTGATCGAGTGAGATGGCAGAACATGACCGCCCACGCTTACCGGTATGGCACTTGATGGATGGATGTGGAGGTTTGGCCGAATGGATACGAGCGCTCGCTTTTATACTTCCAGCGTTCTGATGGTGAGGTAGCAGATACAACCCCTACACTGGTCGGTTGGGACTACAATGTTGACGTCTTGTCCTTGACTTGGGGATGTAAATTGCAAGTACCTCAGAAGTATGAGTGGGTTTGCCTGATGGCGAGAAACACTGGTGATAGGGAAAGCTTATCCACCCCAAAAAATCAGCCCAGTATGGACTACGCTTGAGTTCAAAGCGATCGATTGAGGAAACAGATCTCCACAGAGATCACAAGTTTAGAATGAAATCTTTCTGTCTGCATAACACTGGCTGGGACTGTTTAATTGCTGATGTTCTGATGGAAGAGACGTACACAGAGCTGCATGAGATGGCTAATGATAAGGCAGCTGGTAGTGAGTTATTTGAGGACCTATACTCCAATGGGGGATAAAGAGCAGCAGCAGAAGAATTAACACATTCAAACATTGAAGACTGTTAAACTATCTTTTTGTGTCTGCTCATTCTGCAAGAGAACAGATGTAATAGTCTTGAATACTTGTTTCTCGTTGTTGAGAACAGATGTAATAGTCTTGAATACTTGTTTCTCGTTGTTGAGAACAGATGTAATAGTCTTGAATACTTGTTTCTCGTTGTTGAGAACAGATGTAATAGTCTTGAATACTTGTTTCTCGTTGTTGAGAACAGATGTAATAGTCTTGAATACTTGTTTCTCGTTGTTGAGAACAGATGTAATAGTCTTGAATACTTGTTTCTCGTTGTTGAGAAACAGATGTAATAGTCTTGAATACTTGTTTCTCGTTGTTGAGAACAGATGTAATAGTCTTGAATACTTGTTTCTCGTTGTTGAGAACAGATGTAATAGTCTTGAATACTTGTTTCTCGTTGTTGAGAACAGATGTAATAGTCTTGAATACTTGTTTCTCGTTGTTGAGAACAGATGTAATAGTCTTGAATACTTGTTTCTCGTTGTTGAGAACAGATGTAATAGTCTTGAATACTTGTTTCTCGTTGTTGAGAACAGATGTAATAGTCTTGAATACTTGTTTCTCGTTGTTGGGGACGGATGTCACATTGTCTGATGCTTTATCTTCTCAGAAATTCAATTGCAGAATCAGTTGATGTATGAAGATGAATACGATGACACATACGACTCAAATGCTGTCGGAGCTGACGACGCAGATTCTGCGGATGAGTTGACTAATAAAAAGTAAGTTATATGTTTAAACATATAATTTTGCTGCATCTCGTCAGGTGCATTATTGTAGAGTTATTTATAATATGAAGTGAATTAATGAATTATACTTGGAACACATAGTCACTGATACTTTTTTAATGTGAAGTATTAGTTAGTCCCACCAAAATTACAAATTTAAAACGAAGTCAGATGGTCAAATGTGTAAGAGCATTTGTTCTTAAAAATCTGGTGTGCTGATGCTGTGGTAGGGGATTCAACCCCTACACCGGTCAGTTGACCTAAAATGTTGACTTCTCATCCTTGACTTGAGAACGTAAATTACTTAAGTCCCCTGAAGTCACAGTGGGTTTGCTTGATGGTAATGGGGAAAGCTAATCCACATACAAAAATTTGGTCCGGTGCTACTAGAAGTGGCGTGTCTGGACTATGCTTGAGTTCAAAGCGAGCGAACACAAAAGAGAAAAACGAAGTCATCATATGATATTTAACTCTGCACTATACACCTGATGATGTGCAGCAAAATATTCTAGGCAATAAATCGTGCAGCCATTTGTTTGTGGCTGCTGTATTTTTTTTTTAATGTTCTCTCACTTTGAACTCCAGCGCAGTCCACGTACGTGCTACTACTGCTAGTGCACAGGACTGGTTGTTGCTGTGTGGCTTACCTTTCCATCTTATGCCAGTATCCCTTGCCATCAGGCAAACCCACTCCGTCTTCAGAGGTACTTGTAATGTACATCCCCCCAAGTCAAGGATGAGAAGTCAAGCATTGTAGTCCAACTGACCGGTGTACGGATTGAACTGCTACCTCGGCATCAGCACACCAGATGTTTAAGAACAAGCACTCTTATCCATTCGGCCGTGCTGTCCCCCAGCTTCTGTGTTTACATTCACTAAGGGAATGAATACATTGTCTTGAAGGTATATGTCGGTGTCTTTCATGACAAGTGGACCATGTACGTTCCTGCCAGACCAGTTAGTGCCTTACGTGGGGGAACTAGTGGGCCTTGATCACTGAAAAACAAAAACACCAGTAGTGGCTTTTAAGAGTTTCAAGTTCTGGAAAAACTGTGAAGATTTTTCTCAAGGGTGAAAAACCTTGAAATGTGCATACCGTAACCAGGAGATCTAAACAGAAACCAGATCAAGTTCATAAATATGGGTCTTGTGCCTTTGGGGATATCTTCGGCTGCCATCGTTTATTCTAATGTGCCAGATTATTTCCAGTAATCTGTTGGTGCACAATTTATCAATCGTCCATTGCTTACATGATTTTGCATAATCTTACATTTCCTTAATGATCTGTTACTTACTTTTATTTTTATGGTAGAATATAATGGGCACGTTACAACATGCGAAGGGTTAAACAGGGTAGATGTATACACTTTACTAATTTTGTTGCGTATCCCTTACGGGACGTTGCAGTCAACACCAGCATTTTTCAGCTGCTGTTCATGTACTAGGCAAGTGTTACGTTCAGTAGTTTGCCATTGCTTTCTGAACGACCGGCTCCCATACCAGCATGTTATAACACAACGCGACACGGTCTGCTGCACAAATTGGTTGCAGCTGAGTTTCGAACGCCTGGTACCCGGCTCACGAACCGCATTCGCAAGCCTTTGGCCACGGAGCCGGCTTTACTACCTAAAGTGAAAAGATAACCATCCCGATTACTATTTCATCTGTGAAAGAACTATTGTCTCATTACACCAGTGTGAGTGCCAAGCAACTTACCTAGGTAGAGTGGACAGACAATTAGTTTTAGTTTAGTTTAGTCGTTGGATCAACATCATGGCACATGATTTAACCCATAAGTGCTCCGTTTTCCTCCTAACTCAAGCCTGAGTCTGGAGAAACAGCTCAATGCACGAACTCCGTTGCATCAGCGAGGATCCTGAAATACTTGGGGGCGGGCTGAGTGGTCTCGAGGTATGGTGTCCGCCTCGAGTGCTGGAGGTCCCGGGTTCAGGCCCCGGTGAGGACCGGGATTTTTTTTTTTTTTTAAATCCACCTGGACTTCCAGTAATAAAATGTCCCCTGGTCTCTGGGTAGTGAGATCGGACGCCCGTGTGTATTGTTGCGCACGTAAAAAATCCCCTGGCAGTTGGAAATCGAAAATGAGTAGCCTAACGGCGCTGCCCGGGCAAAATTTCAAGTTAAAAATCTACCCAAAGTATTTCAGGAAAGACAATTAGTAAATTGAGTAACTGAAAATATACCAGTATGAGTGGAAAAAATGTTAGTTGCATATCCTGTATGGGACGTTGCAGTCAACCCCAGCATTGTTTGGCTGTTCATGATGTCTTGGCAAGTTTACGTTCAGTAGTTTGATGAGTGGAAAAGAGTTAATTTGTCTTCAGGGACCCCTGTGCCGTTGGCAGGCTATAAAAGTCCAACCTTGGCAGTCTCTCAAAACGTGCGGCCATAAGGTTAACAAAGAAAAGGCATTTTATATAATGTATTCTATGAACAGTAAACAGTTTCTCAGATATAGCAATGCCCTAGCCATTAGGCATCTAAAACCTGTGTTATGCAGACAGAAAGACTTCATAGTGAATGTGCAGTTGCTGTGGGAGTAACAGAAGCTGCATATTTGAAGACTATCAGTGACTAGGTGTGTTATATATTTCAGCCAAACTATCTATTCACTTTATATGATATATAACTCCACTGATGAGATGCATGAAATCTGCTAAGCAACAAATTATGCAACCTATTATTTGAGACTTCTGTGTGTAAATTCACTATTTGAAATTAACAACCCATTTTTAAGTTTTCTTTTTGCCAAAAAAAAGTTGTGTTTCATCATATATATTCATATTCCCATAATTGTTCATGTTCATAAATTATTGTGCCAGGATTTTACCAAGAGTGTTATTGGACTTGGAAAGAAAGAAAGCCAAAGATGAGGGGCGAGATGAAGGTAACAGAGATGAAGATGATGATGAAGAGGATGATGAAAACAGCGCTGTAAAGGTTGGTGACTATATGTATCACTGTTTGTTAGTCTAACAGTCTGTTCATGGCCTGTGTTTTGTAAGGGAGAGATTCCTATATGTATATTTTCACCCATTTCACAACTAAGTTATATTTTATTTTATACAAACAAATGTTGCAAATAACATGGACTGCCAGAGTAACTAACAATGATTGTCTTGAAGAGACTAATGAAACTAGAACATTGTATACAACTTTAAGAAAGAGAAGTGTTCTTGTGTTATGTGATGAGAAGACATGCATTGGAAAACAACTGGATAGATCTTTATCTTGTAGAACAGGGGGACAACAACAGTCAGAATACTGAGTTGAGTCAACACTCTGTACATTCCCATACATCTCCATCTTCTTCTTCAATAGCCAGCAAAGTCTAAATACAAATGGTATCAGTAGCAGTCTGATTATATTTCCGTCTGGCCTTTCTTCAGAGTCCAGAGTATAGGCCAGATCCTCTGGTCACTTCCTGCAGCCATATTCTCTCTAGTCCATGATGATCTATCTGGTTTTCTGCACTATGCACAGTCCTAAAGGGCCCTGACCACATCTGCCGTATCATGCCCCAATACCCCACCAAGTGGTACAGACCCAGCCAATCTGTCCGCCTGCTCATTTCCCACCACACCAGCTTGTCCTGGGGGAAAAATCCAACAGATGCTCTCTATTTTTAATTGTTGAATTGAAGCCTGCCACTTTGCCTAAAGCAAGCCTGTCTTCACCTTTCTCATCAAACTTTGTGAGTCTAGTTACAATCACGACATGTGTGTACTGTTTGTCCTCCGGCTGTGAGTGCCTCTACCTCCATTCTCAGACTAGATGTTGTGGTATCATATGCCAGACTCTCCTGCACCAAACACCGCCCCCACACTTCACAAATCCCCAGGCACTTCTTTCACCTCTCAGCATAGAGCCATCCATGTAGATGATTACAGAATACCAAGAGCATGCATATCTCTAGTGGCAACTTACAGGTGTAAAACTTGGATATTCAACAAATCTGATGACAAGCACATATGCTTCTTTGAATGTCAGTGTTACAGACCGTTACTAAAACTTATGTTGGACGAACAAGAAAAACAGATCTGTCCAACAAGTACTCAGCATTGAAGCAGGTTGGTTATTAAGAGAAATAGAACTGAAGAAACTGAAATATTTGATATATATATATATTTTGCTCACTTCTTGAACCCAAGCGTAGTCCATACATGTTGTGCTATTTCTAGTTTAGTGTAGTTTAGTCGACAGATCAACATCATGGCAAACGGGAGTAACCCATAAGTGCTCCGTTTTCCTCCTAACTCAAGCCTGAGTCTGGAGAATCTCAGCTCAGTGCATGAACTCCGTAGCACTGGCGAGGATCCTGAAATACTTTGGGTAGACTTTTAACTCAAAATTCTGCTCAGGCAGTGCCGTTAGGCTACAATTTTTCGATTTCCAACTGCCAAGGGATTTTTTACGTGCGCAACAATACACACGGGCGTCAGATTTCACTACCCAGGGGAAATTTTGTTACTAGAAGTCCACATGAAAAATTCCCAGCCCTCACCGGGGCTTGAACCCAGGACCCCCAGCACTCAAGGCGGACACCATACCTCAAGACCACTCTACTTCTAGTAGCACAAGACTGATTTTTGCATGTGGATTAGTTTTCCCTAATACCAGTGTCCATCGTGATCAAACAAACCCTCTCTTACTTCTGAGGTACTTGTAATTTATCTTCCCAAGTCAAAAACAGAAAGTCATTTTAGTCCAGCTGACCTGTGTAGAGGCTGAACCCGCAACCTCAGCATAAGCACACCGGATGTTTAAAAACGAGCACTCTTATCCATCTGGCCATGCTGGTCTCCTGTTGTACATATTATTTATATTATGTGAAAACATATGAAAGTAAAAAAAAGGTCATTGTGGAGGGAGGTGTATTAGAAAGGTAGACAAGAAAAGATGTATTCAAGAAGTGATAGGTTATGTACTCATGACAGGAAACCTAGCTTACAATAGAGAGACATTTTCACAGATTGTTGTGGAGGTGGATTTCGCACTGGATAATGATGATGTGCATGTATTGTAAGATGAATTCACACAGAAGAAGATACCAGAAGGTTTCAATAATGAGAATGAACAGGGGGTTTCTGTCATGCATGCAGCTGTGGGGGTCCACCCAGGCTTATAAAACACACACTGGATACTTTCTGGGAGAACAGGAACTGGTCACATCAATGATTGTTTGATGTAGTATATGTGAAGGCTTTGTACTTATTGCACTAGGGTAGTATCTACCATGGGATAACCTTCACTTTATGTGTGTGATGTTTTGTTCTTTGTTCTCTTTGTCATGATGGTGCAGTGACCATCTTCTCTCACATACCTTCTTCTTATTTTATCATCTCCTCTTGCTTCTTCTTTTTCTCCTGCTTCTCTTCCTCTTGCTTTTCTTCTTCTGCTGCTTCTTATTCTTCTTCCCCTCTTCTCCTTCTTCTACTCATCCTGCTGCTGTTTCTTCTTTTTCTTCAACAATCAACATTTGCTATGCTTCTTTTCCAATCTGGGTGAAGACTGTGTAACGGTGGGCCAGAGGTTTTCACCGGCCCTCCACAATCTATCTAAAAAAAACATAGGAAAAGTCATGAGACACTGTGTCAATGCTGACAAAAGTAACACTGTCTATGACATTCTTCTTCTTCTTCTTCGTTCATCCGGAGTTTTTTTTCGGATGTGATTGCGTTGTGCCTGTTTACAGCAGAGCTGCGTTCTTGCGCCGTTAGGCCGACACATCCGACTTCTGCGGGCATTTGTTGACCGGGTTAACCTTCCCGGGGGTTTCTTAGGACGTTTGACTCTCACTGTTGTGGTGTTATCCTCCATCCCAGCTGGTCCATATAGAACAGCCAAAGATCCTGGTCAGCCCTCAAGGGAAGGCAGGGGCAGACCATGGGCATTCCCCGCCATCCAAGGAGGCTTCCATACTTGCAGAGCCGATACATAGCGCTCTGGTACTGGGCTCACCCAAGGAATCGTCACGTCCTGCACATGGCTGCTTAGCCTCACTTCCGTATATTGGGCCTTCCGTTCACCATAGGCTGTTCTTCCGGAAACCAGAAGTATGCAGTCTGCAGATGACATCCACACAGTGAGCTTTCGATTCGGACTTTCCACGTAATGGATTTGCTATCCAAGCAATATTCCATTTCATGCCACTAGGACACTTTTCCACCTTTTATGAAGCCCACACAATGGGCTTTTGATTCGGACTTTCCACGTAATGGATTTGCTATCAAGCAATATTCCATTTCGTGCCACTAGGACACTTTTCCACCTTTTATGAAGCCCACACAGCGAGCTTTCGATTTGGACTTTCCACATAATGGATTTGCTATCCAAGCAATATTTCATTTCATGCCTCTGGGTCTTCATGCACCTTTAAATGTCAACCTGTATGTAGTTAAAGTAAGCTGCGGTCAACTTGAGCTTGTTGATATCTCCATAGAGCTTGTCCTCAAATGAAGCAGGTGTGGGCCAAAATATCTTTCTCTGTTCTGCATACGTTGGGCAATCCTGCAGCAAATGTTTTGCTGTCATTTTTCCAGTTCTACAATTACATTCATCAGTATCTCCTATCTTTAGTTTATTGAACAAGTGGTATTTCAGCCTGTTATGTCCTGTGCGGAGTCTGAAGATTGCTACTTGTTCTCTTCGGTCGAGTTTGTAATATGCATCATCCTTCTGATGGCCTGGATGCTCAGATTCCCATTTGGTTCTATAAGTGCTTTTTATCAACCTCTTTGCCTCATTATAGGTTATGTCTATGTCAGGCTGTGGTAGTCGTCCGCCCTCTTTTGCCAGTCTGTCAGCCTCTTCGTTTCCAGGTATACTGCAATGTGATGGGATCCACTGTATTACAACTTTTTTGGATTTCTGGCATAGACCATGGAGTGCTGCTCTTAGGTCAGTTAGTTCTGTGCTGTTATTGCTCTTGAGTATTGAGACAGCTGACTTTGCATCTGTGAAGATAGCTATTTGCTTCTCTTTATTTTCCTCCATCAGGAGCATTTCTGCTGCAGTTTTCAAAGCCTCTACCTCCGCTTTGAAGTTACTTGAAAATTTTCCAGTTGCCATTGAATGTGTTTTTTTCACTCCATTTTTTAAATTTAGGAGAATTCCTCCTCCTCCATTCTCTATTGAATTTTTGGCTGATCCATCTGTATATGCATGGGTCCAATTCCTGCTTGGGTAATGTTCTTTTATGTAGTTTAGGGTTATTTCTCTTCTTTCGGTTTCATGCTGAGTGTTCTTTTTCTCAATACCAGGAATGTTTTCTATCATCTCAGGCAGTTGCTGCTGTCTCCAAGCTGGGAAGTTGTGTGCATTGTGTATGGGCTTGACTGTTGATATGTTAAGTATAGGATCTGCCCTAATCCTTCGTTTTGCAGTTTCTACAAAGTTGCTACGCTTCAGTCTTCCCTTTCCAAAACCATTAAATCTGTTGTACATAGGGTGGTCTGTCAATCTTCTAAATTTTTCTGCTTGTTGCTGGGCTCTGCTATCTCTTCTATCCTGCATTGGTTGTAAACAAGTGATCTTTTCTAGTTCATTAATAGGCGTTGTCTTCAGGCTTCCAGTTATGATTCGCATTCCTTGGTTTTGGACTCTACTTATTTTGTTAAAGTTTGACTTAGCTGCTGTTGCCCAAGCTGCAATGCCATATTCCAGTACTGGCCTCACCCGTCCAGTATATAACTTCTTGAGAACTTTCTCATCTGCTCCCCACGTTGTACCAGCAAGCTTTTTCATGATTGCCATTCTCTGCCTTGCTCTTGTTCGATTTTTCTCAACCTGTGTCTTCCATGTCAGGCGACGATCAAAGGTGACTCCTAGATAGTTTGGATTTTCTTCATGGCGCAATATTTTTCCATTCAATACCAGCTTAGGTTGCTGAGTTTTATTTGAGAGGGAGAACACTGTGCATGTTGTTTTCTCCTCACTTATCTTCACTAGCCATGATTTTGACCAGTCCTCTAGCGCTAATAAGGCTTGCTGTATTCTGCTGTTAGCTGTACTAATATATTCTTCAGATGTCCATATGGCTAGGTCATCTGCAAAGGAGGATGTGTGTACTCTGGCTGGAAAATTTTCTGTGATGTCATTTATATATGCTAGGAATAATGTTGGTGAAAGAACTCCTCCTTGGGGGACACCTTGCTCCAGCAGCATCATTTTGCTTGTTTGTCCTTGTACTTTTGTCCTGGCAGTTCTGTTCTCAAGGTAGTGGCTGATCCATTTATACATTTTTCCACAAACATGCATGTTTTGCAGTTTTACTTTCAGTCCTTCCTTCCATACTTTATCAAATGCTTTTTCTAAATCTATCCAGACTGCTAGTGTGTGCTTTTTCTCTTGGAAGGCATCCTCTATTTCCTGAGCTATATAGGTTATTTGATCTTCAGTGGATCTGTATTTTCTGAATCCTGCTTGGTGTGGTGTTAAGAGTTTGTTTTCTTCCAGATGCCATGTTAGCCTGCCATTGATAATGCGTTCCATTAATTTTCCTACACAGCTCAGTAGACTGATAGGTCGATAGCCATTTGGTTCTTCCAGGTCTTTTCCTTTCTTTGGGACTGGTATTAGTATAGCTTCCTTCCATGCCTGTGGGACTATTCCTCTCTTCCAGCTGTTATTTAGGACTGCTAGTAGTTTCTTCTTTGCCTTGGTGCCTAGTCCTATTAGCATTTCATTTGTGATTCCATCCTTTCCTGGTGATTTCTTCTTTTTTAGGGTATTCATTGCCTGTTCCATTTCTTCCATTGTTAGATTTGCCATCATATATTCTGCTGCTGTCTCTGTATTTCTATGATGTGTCTGTTTGTCTTTGATTGCTTTCTTCTGTTCGGTTGTAATATCAATGTGGTTTGCATTTGCATAGTGTTCCATTAGTGCATTTGCAGCCTTTTTGCCTGTAAGCAAGGCATTTCCTTGTTTAATTGTTATTTGTTTGTTTCTAGGTCCTTCATTGTTCATGGCTTTCACTAGTTTCCATAGTTTGTTTCCATCCCTGTCAAAATTCAGGTTTTCTGTTTTTTCCCTCCAACAATCTCTTGTTGTTTGATTTACTGTTCTTTTATATTTTGCTGAGATGGCTTTGAGAGAGATGTTTGCTTCAATTGTTTGTTCTCTCTCTGCTGTCTTCCTGGCATCTTCAACTTTGTCCTCCAAACTTTGTAGTTCTTCAGTCCAGTATGGTTTGTAATTTTTCCTCGCTCCTCTTGGAATGGACTCAGTGGCTGCCTGTATTATCGCTCTGTTTAGACTTTCCACCATTTGCTTTATGTTGCCATATCGTGTATTTATGTTTTCACAATATTTGTCTGTTAGTATGGCAAATCTGTCCCAATCTGCTCGTTTGTAATTCCAGCGGGGCAAGGGCTTTTGCTCCTGTGGAACATACTCCATATTCATTTCAAGCTTGATTGGTCTGTGGTCACTACCTGCTAATTGGTCCAGCACATGGCGATCGATTTTGTGGAGGATGTCTCCTGTGCAGAAAGCTAAGTCTGGAGTAGAAGTGGTAAGCCATCTTCTGGAGTAGAAGCTCGGTGTGTCATCCGCTTTGTTGAGTAGATGGAGATTTGAGTCTATTTCCCAGTCCTCCAATTCATCTCCTCTTTTGTCAGTATCTGGGTATCCCCATCTTTCTGAACGGCTATTAAAGTCTCCGACAATAATGCAGTTTGTGTCAGTTATTTTCATGTTTGAGAGTGTAAGGTCCTTATCTGCTGGGCTATACAGATTGTAGATTCTTATTTTCATGTCCTTTATCATTATGTCAACACCTATAATTTCCGTTTGGTTGTCAGAGATCACAGATACTTCGCTGCAAGGTATTGTATTTCGTGTAAGTATTAGAACTCCTCCTTTGTGTCCTTCGCGGTCGAAACGTGTGGCCTGATATCCTCTGACTGAGAATTTGTGATTGGCGTTGAGGTGTGTCTCTTGAATGCATGCCACATCTATTCTATCTTTATGAAGACGCTGTGTTAGGGAGTCTTTCTTCTTGTAAACTCCTTCGGCATTCCACTGTAGTATGTTGAGTGTCCGGGGTATTTGGTCAATAGCTCTTAACCTACTCCTCTGTGCCTTGACTCCACAGCACAGGGGAAGGTGACCACCAGTAGTCATGGGTGGACCCCCTCGAGGCAGGGGGCCCGGCACTATCACCGCCTGATGGGACTTCACGGGATTAGCACCATATCGATTAATTTTGATTTGTGACATCATGAATTAAGTTACGTTGCACTGCTTTGTCAAGCCTGTGGCTCAGTACATCCGATTTCGACAAGCATTTATTCGGGATGCTTTCCCTAGCCTTTGACTGTCCCCAGTCTACCTACAAGGCAGCAGGTTTCACGTTGCACTGCTTTGTCAAGCCTGTGGCTCAGTACATCCGATTTCGACAAGCATGTATTTGGGGTGCTTTCCCTAGCCTTTGACTGTCCCCAGTCTACCTACAAGGCAGCAGGTTTGTGTGTCTCTTCGTCTGGTCCCTCTCCCTTGACCTGTCCGACATGGGTGGCCCTACCAGTAGCTGTGCTACCGTCGGCATAGCTCTTGGGGTCATTGGGACGCACAAGCCCCTCTACCTCGTCACGGTGGACACACAGCAGAGGGGGTCTATGACATTCCATTTCATTTGTTTCCATTGGAGACGTCAAGATACGTGAAGTCTGTGGTTGTATATACTTTCACTTGTGTTCTGCAGCAGCAAGACCATTTTTTGGCCGACCCTGCCAAGTTAAGAGAACAAGCTGAGCAGAGGTGGCAGTCCCAAGCAGCGAGGAAACACAAAGGGAGACCTGAGAGTGTGCCAGTCAACAGGGATGTCAAAGGCAATGCTAAAGGTAAGATTGTACGATCATTTCTCCAGATCTTTGTTCAGATAAGGTAATTCTAAAGGTTAAATTGTTAGATCATTTCTCCAGATCTTTGTTCAGATAAGGTTAATTCTAAAGGTTAGATTGTTAGATCATTTCTCCAGATCTTTGTTCAGATAAGGTTAATTCTAAAGGTTAGATTGTTTGATTGTTTCTCCAGATCTTTGTTCAGATAAGGTTAATTCTAAAGGTTAGATTGTTTGATAATTTCTCCAGATCTTTGTTCAGATACAGTAATTCTAAAGGTTAGATTGTTCAATAATTTCTCTCGATCTTTGTTCAGATAAGGTGAATTCTAAAGGTAAAATTGTTCGATCATTTCTCCAGATCTTTGTTCAAATAAGGTCATTCTAAAAGGTAAGATTGTACTATCATTTCTCCAGATCTTTGTTCCAATAAGGTAATTTCTCCAGATCTTTGTTCAGATAAGGTAATTTCTCCAGATCTTTGTACAGATAAGGTAATTTTTCCAGATCTTTGTCACTGGAACTTCAGCTGCTCCTCCACGATGCTTGACGGCAAAAGTGAAAGATTATGATGACATATGGACTGGGACTGGCCTAGATTAGGTTATGTTTCCCCCACAGGTTTTAGATCTTTCATTGCCAACCCCATGTCTGGAGGGAGCGGCTTGATTGTAAACAGGATGGGTACCTAGACATCAGGATGTCCACCTCTCACATTGTGGAATACGTGGTTAATCTTTACAACGGCTGGGGATTTGAAACAAAATCCTACACTGTATGCAACTTGGTGACTGCTTTGGCAAGTGATATGTACTCCTCGGTCTGAGAAAAATCTCCCCCAACACACCAGCGATTGCATGGAAGCCATAATGAAAATAACTACAGACAAATAACCAAAACAGACACCAGGCAACCAGTGGTTTTTTAGAGTGAACATAAACAAAATAGACATCATATAAATATATGTGAAACCAGATATTTTGGAATGTTTTTTTGTTTTTTGGACACAAAATTTTATTTCAATTACATTTTCTGTTTAGGACAAGGCCAAAGCCACGATGTTTTACGCAACAGGCATGTGAAAGAAAAGTTCAAAGGTCAACGCCACAGAGTCAGCGCTGACAAAAAAATGAGCAAAGGCATGTTCTGAAGCAATCGGCCACAGCTGGAAATAGAAGAAGCAAGGCCCTTTGTAAATCTCATTGTTTTCATTTGTTTTTATATTCCAGCATGTGAGCAAGCTAGTTGAAAGCCTTGATTGATTTGTCACTCTTATTTGATTCTGAGACAAAGAGGATACAGCATTTGAAAAGCTTATCATTTCTTTGTCTCTTGATTATTTCATTCTGAGACTAAGAGGATACAGCATTTGAAAAGCTTATAATTTCTTTGTCTCTTTATTCTAAGGCACAGAGGATACAGCATTTGCAAACCTTATAATTTATTTGTCACTCTTACTTGATTCTGAGATGCAGAGGACACAGATCGTTTGAAAATACTTGTTCGTGTCTGTCACATTGTGACCATGATGTGCAGTGCACATTTTCATGATTGCAGTCTGGATATGTCCATAAATCTTGCTGCATACAGCATCTAATTGTGCCAGTTTAACATTTGACAACGCCTATTGTAGCTTTGTACTGCTGTCATTTGTTGCCACTCCACTATCTTTCTTTGTCCATTATCATGTTCTAGTAAAGCTTACTGCTTCTACTTCTCATTTTTTGGTGGTACATTCACAATTTGTTGTCTTTTTTTAGCCCTGAGGTTTTTAAAGGAGGCAGAATATTTGAAAATACCAGTCTTTGTGTGTGTGTTCCTCAGTAATTTTCAGAATTTCCTGGCCATGTGATGCAGGGTGACTTGTATAAATACAGCAAATCTTTAGTAGCTTCTTTAGATATATTCCCCGGTGCACACTTTTTCCTCTGGGCATTGTATTGTAGTCTGTAGACAATTAATTGTTTAAAGCTCTTGGAGGGAACACGACAAACTATCCTCAGCCAGTCGGTGTGTGTCGCGCTGAAACATGGACCTGGTGACGTATCTCCACGGATGTGAAGTTGCAGTACCATGCCTTACATGACCCAGCTACTTTCTGAACTTGGAGAGGGGAAAGAGCTGCCTGCAATGTGGTCACTATGGAGATGGTCATTTGAAGCGGGAGATCAAATCTCTGCACCAGCGTCACTCCAATAGATGCAAACCTTCTTCAGGGATCAAATCTCTGCACCAGCGTCACTCCAATAGATGCAAACCTTCTTCAGGGATCAAATCTCTGCACCAGCGTCACTCCAATAGATGCAAACCTTCTTCAGGGATCAAATCTCTGCACCAGCGTCACTCCAATAGATGCAAACCTTCTTCAGGGATCAAATCTCTGCACCAGCGTCACTCCAATAGATGCAAACCTTCTTCAGGGATCAAATCTCTGCACCAGCGTCACTCCAATAGATGCAAACCTTCTTCAGGGATCAAATCTCTGCACCAGCGTCACTCCAATAGATGCAAACCTTCTTCAGGGATCAAATCTCTGCACCAGCGTCACTCCAATAGATGCAAACCTTCTTCAGGGATCAAATCTCTGCACCAGCGTCACTCCAATAGATGCAAACCTTCTTCAGGGATCAAATCTCTGCACCAGCGTCACTCCAATAGATGCAAACCTTCTTCAGGGATCAAATCTCTGCACCAGCGTCACTCCAATAGATGCAAACCTTCTTCAGGGATCAAATCTCTGCACCAGCGTCACTCCAATAGATGCAAACCTTCTTCAGGGATCAAATCTCTGCACCAGCGTCACTCCAATAGATGCAAACCTTCTTCAGGGATCAAATCTCTGCACCAGCGTCACTCCAATAGATGCAAACCTTCTTCAGGGATCAAATCTCTGCACCAGCGTCACTCCAATAGATGCAAACCTTCTTCAGGGATCAAATCTCTGCACCAGCGTCACTCCAATAGATGCAAACCTTCTTCAGGGATCAAATCTCTGCACCAGCGTCACTCCAATAGATGCAAACCTTCTTCAGGGATCAAATCTCTGCACCAGCGTCACTCCAATAGATGCAAACCTTCTTCAGGGATCAAATCTCTGCACCAGCGTCACTCCAATAGATGCAAACCTTCTTCAGGGATCAAATCTCTGCACCAGCGTCACTCCAATAGATGCAAACCTTCTTCAGGGATCAATCTCTGCACCAGCGTCACTCCAATAGATGCAAACCTTCTTCAGGGATCAAATCTCTGCACCAGCGTCACTCCAATAGATGCAAACCTTCTTCAGGGATCAAATCTCTGCACCAGCGTCACTCCAATAGATGCAAACCTTCTTCAGGGATCAAATCTCTGCACCAGCGTCACTCCAATAGATGCAAACCTTCTTCAGGGATCAAATCTCTGCACCAGCGTCACTCCAATAGATGCAAACCTTCTTCAGGGATCAAATCTCTGCACCAGCGTCACTCCAATAGATGCAAACCTTCTTCAGGGATCAAATCTCTGCACCAAGCGTCACTCCAATAGATGCAAACCTTCTTCAGGGATCAAATCTCTGCACCAGCGTCACTCCAATAGATGCAAACCTTCTTCAGGGATCAAATCTCTGCACCAGCGTCACTCCAATAGATGCAAACCTTCTTCAGGGATCAAATCTCTGCACCAGCGTCACTCCAATAGATGCAAACCTTCTTCAGGGATCAAATCTCTGCACCAGCGTCACTCCAATAGATGCAAACCTTCTTCAGGGATCAAATCTCTGCACCAGCGTCACTCCAATAGATGCAAACCTTCTCAGGGATCAAATCTCTGCACCAGCGTCACTCCAATAGATGCAAACCTTCTTCAGGATCAAATCTCTGCACCAGCGTCACTCCAATAGATGCAAACCTTCTTCAGGGATCAAATCTCTGCACCAGCGTCACTCCAATAGATGCAAACCTTCTTCAGGGATCAAATCTCTGCACCAGCGTCACTCCAATAGATGCAAACCTTCTTCAGGGATCAAATCTCTGCACCAGCGTCACTCCAATAGATGCAACCTTCTTCAGGGATCAAATCTCTGCACCAGCGTCACTCCAATAGATGCAAACCTTCTTCAGGGATCAAATCTCTGCACCAGCGTCACTCCAATAGATGCAAACCTTCTTCAGGGATCAAATCTCTGCACCAGCGTCACTCCAATAGATGCAAACCTTCTTCAGGGATCAAATCTCTGCACCAGCGTCACTCCAATAGATGCAAACCTTCTTCAGGGATCAAATCTCTGCACCAGCGTCACTCCAATAGATGCAAACCTTCTTCAGGGATCAAATCTCTGCACCAGCGTCACTCCAATAGATGCAAACCTTCTTCAGGGATCAAATCTCTGCACCAGCGTCACTCCAATAGATGCAAACCTTCTTCAGGGATCAAATCTCTGCACCAGCGTCACTCCAATAGATGCAAACCTTCTTCAGGGATCAAATCTCTGCACCAGCGTCACTCCAATAGATGCAAACCTTCTTCAGGGATCAAATCTCTGCACCAGCGTCACTCCAATAGATGCAAACCTTCTTCAGGGATCAAATCTCTGCACCAGCGTCACTCCAATAGATGCAAACCTTCTTCAGGGATCAAATCTCTGCACCAGCGTCACTCCAATAGATGCAAACCTTCTTCAGGGATCAAATCTCTGCACCAGCGTCACTCCAATAGATGCAAACCTTCTTCAGGGATCAAATCTCTGCACCAGCGTCACTCCAATAGATGCAAACCTTCTTCAGGGATCAAATCTCTGCACCAGCGTCACTCCAATAGATTGCAAACCTTCTTCAGGGATCAAATCTCTGCACCAGCGTCACTCCAATAGATGCAAACCTTCTTCAGGGATCAAATCTCTGCACCAGCCTCACTCCAATAGATGCAAACCTTCTTCAGGGATCAAATCTCTGCACCAGCCTCACTCCAATAGATGCAAACCTTCTTCAGGGATCAAATCTCTGCACCAGCGTCACTCCAATAGATGCAAAACCTTCTTCAGGGATCAAATCTCTGCACCAGCGTCACTCCAATAGATGCAAACCTTCTTCAGGGATCAAATCTCTGCACCAGCGTCACTCCAATAGATGCAAACCTTCTTCAGGGATCAAATCTCTGCACCAGCGTCACTCCAATAGATGCAAACCTTCTTCAGGGATCAAAATCTCTGCACCAGCGTCACTCCAATAGCTGCAAACCTTCTCAGGGATCAATCTCTGCACCAGCGTTCACTCCAAATAGATGCAAACCTTCTTCAGGGATCAAATCTCTGCAACAGCGTCACGCCAATAGATGCAAACCTTCTTCAGGGATCAAATCTCTGCACCAGCGTCACTCCAATAGATGCAAACCTTCTTCAGGGATCAAATCTCTGCACCAGCCTCACTCCAATAGATGCAACCTTCTTCAGGGATCAAATCTCGGCACCGAGCGTCACTCCAATAGATGCAAACCTTCTTCAGGGATCATATCATCGTGCACCAGCGTCACATACCAATAGATGCAAACCTTCTTCAGGGACATCAAATCTCTGCACCAGCGTCACCTCCAACTCAGATGCAAAACCGTTCCTGTCAGGGATATCAAATCTCTGCACCTAGCGTCACATCCAATAGGAATGCAAACCTTCTTCAGGGAATCAAAATCTCTGCACCAGCGTCACTCCAATAGATGCAAACCTTCTTCAGGGATCAAATCTCTGCACCAGCGTCACTCCAATAGATGCAAACCTTCTTCAGGGATCAAATCTCTGCACCAGCGTCACTCCAATAGATGCAAACCTTCTTCAGGGGATCAAATCTCTGCACCAGCGTCACTCCAATAGATGCAAACCTTCTTCAGGGATCAAATCTCTGCACCAGCCGTCACTCCAATAGATGCAAACCTTCTTCAGGGATCAAATCTCTGCACCAGCGTCACTCCAATAGATGCAAAACCTTCTTCAGGGATCAAATCTCTGCACCAGCGTCACTCCAATAGATGCAAACCTTCTTCAGGGATCAAATCTCTGCACCAGCGTCACTCCAATAGATGCAAACCTTCTCAGGGATCAAATCTCTGCACCAGCCTCACTCCAATAGATGCAAACCTTCTTCAGGGATCAAATCTCTGCACCAGCGTCACTCCAATAGATGCAAACCTTCTTCAGGATCAAATCTCTGCACCAGCCTCACTCCATAGATGCAAACCTTCTTCAGGGATCAAATCTCCTGCACCAGCGTCACTCCAATAGATGCAAACCTTCTTCAGGGATCAAATCTCTGCACCAGCGTCACTCCAATAGATGCAAACCTTCTTCAGGGATCAAATCTCTGCACCAGCGTCACTCCAATAGATGCAAACCTTCTTCAGGGATCAAATCTCTGCACCAGCGTCACTCCAATAGATGCAAACCTTCTTCAGGGATCAAATCTCTGCACCAGCGTCACTCCAATAGATGCAAACCTTCTTCAGGGATCAAATCTCTGCACCAGCGTCACTCCAATAGATGCAAACCTTCTTCAGGGATCAAATCTCTGCACCAGCGTCACTCCAATAGATGCAAAACCTTCTTCAGGGATCAAATCTCTGCACCAGCGTCACTCCAATAGATGCAAACCTTCTTCAGGGATCAAATCTCTGCACCAGCGTCACTCCAATAGATGCAAACCTTCTTCAGGGATCAAATCTCTGCACCAGCGTCACTCCAATAGATGCAAACCTTCTTCAGGGATCAAACCACCTGAATGTTGATGAATCAGACTTTTAAAGTTGTTCTTCCTTCTTCCTAAATGCTTGTTTTGGATGTAATTGTGTTGTGCCTGTTTACAGCAGAGCTGCGATATTAGCCCCTTTTGGCCAGCACATCCAACTTCAGGTATTTGTTGACCGGGTTAACCTTCCTGGATACTTCAAAGCTCAAACTGGGTCTTGCAAGGCGATTCACTTCACCAACCAACTCTAGACTGGCCAGAGTCCTTGAGCTCTCACCTGGATGTATCAACAACTTGTGAACTAACACAGGAAGAAATTCACATGAAACAATGCGGTAAAGATGAAACTCTGAGTTAATGTTTATTTCCCCCCCATACAAAAGTCTTAGACAAGCAGTGGGACGGCCTGGCCCCAACTGGAGAACATCAAATAAACATGCAAATAAAAACAAAAATAATAAACAACAGGTCAAATACTGTGACAGTCATGGATTGACCACTAACACTTGCCATTATTGGTTATGGTTGGCATTTACGGAGCCATACAGAAGACACAAAGGACAGAAGTGGATACATCAAAGAAGTCTTATAAATTTGCCATAGATCAGCCTTCACAGAGCATCAGTTTTGGTGACCCATTTTATAGAAACCGAGGAAACAAAAATATGAGTGCTCAAACATTTCTTGTGATTATAAACTGTGTATGTATAAATGTTGAAACTTTCAGTTAGTACTTGTTAATATTATTTGAATTATTATACGAATGCCTGTTGTATTTTGTTAAATTATATATAAAACTTTGTTAGGTATTTATGTACCATCAGCATAAACTGTTACTAGATTATTGTACCATGGACATAAATTACATCATCATCATTTCTTTCTACCATTGACATAAACTATCATTAATCAGGTGCTGTTTGTAGTGTCCGCCAGGTGGAGGTGTACCATTGCTAGTGTCCACCACGTTACGTTGATAAGAGCCACGGTGGCAGAGTGGCTACACATTCACTGTCGGCCCAGAGGTCATGGGTTCCATCCGCAGTTGGGTGGATTCAGAATGTAAAATGGACCTATCTCCCAGATGGACCCGGCCTAAAATGGCTACCAAGACTATCTTGGGAAGTACAAAGTGGTCGACGTTATCTGACCACATCACCCAGCGACTGGTCGCTCATGTGTCCAGCACCATATACCTAGATGGCTGTCAGGTGTGTACAAAGAGCCTTGATTGTTGTGACTGGCCAGGTGGTTGTTCTAGATGACTGGGTC
The DNA here is from genome assembly GCA_014155875.1 of Cepaea nemoralis. NCBI lineage: Eukaryota > Metazoa > Mollusca > Gastropoda > Stylommatophora > Helicidae > Cepaea > Cepaea nemoralis. The sequence continues at coordinate 78,660 of JACEFZ010023974.1, forward strand.
CAGCCGAGAGCCACTGTAGGTTGCAGGTCTGTGTGGACTCCATACAGCAAGAACTAGGGCACACTTCTCCACAGCTGGATGTGTGCTGGGGTGTATGGTTATTCTAGCCCTGTATTTGTATAGATCAACATCATACAGGCTGCCTTTACTTCCCCTGAACATTCCCTGGTAACTATATTATGCTGGGTCGGGCCCAACAGCTCAGGTGCATTCATTTTCAAAATGCCCGGCTTGGCTGGGATTCAAACATATACCACAAGACTGCGAGTCAAGCATGCTGGCCACTGTGCCTCCCACTTCATGTAGTATCCAGACTACCCTCTGATGCTTTTGCATTGCCAGATTTGAACAGGTCAGAGAGACCAATTTTTACAGTGGCTAAACCACATGTTGCTAGATTTGTTTGTTAAAACCAGCATAAACATTCTGATCCTTGCATCACACTATGTGTGATTGTACTTCTTTGGTTTAATCACAGCATACTAGAGAAATCTGGCAATGTGTGTATCTGGCACCTTGTGAGAGTTTCTAGTGATGTTATTATTACTGCTGCTGTTGATCTTCTAAAACAACCCAAAAAATGCAGTGCTTTGTTTAAAACTTCGGATATTATTTTCTGTCTCAACAAGCTCTGTGCCATGAAATGTTAGTATTTTTTCTCTGTCCCATTGATAAACAAAGTAGCACTAAGATATTCATGATCCCAACCTCATAACATGGCTACCAGGGAATGGGACAGGAAGGGAACTAGCCACATTATTTCGTAATGTGTGGTCTAGAATTGGAGTTGAGTCATCAGAACATTCCCAGACATGCTGTCTTCATCTTCAACAGTCAGCGAAGAGTTCCAATACTAATGGTAACAGTCCTGAGTGTCGGTCAGATCCCCATAATGGTCTTCATTCTCTCCAGGTCGTGATCTGTTCTCCTGCACTATGCTTGAAATGTTCTCATGAGGTGAGGTATCCAGTTCCTGTCCTCACCAGCTTTCTTTCCCTGAAAATTATCTCACTTTTCCCTCTGATATTCATTTCTGAGGCAGGCTCACGGGCTGGCTGACCGATGCATGCTCCCGCAAGTTATAGGTGAACTTAACTCAGAACTACCACCTAACTAAGCAAATGTATTGTACCCAATTTAAGAGGAGGTCTCCGAAATCGTCAAGCTGTCTGCCTCATGCTCTGAAGATTGTGGGTTCGAACTGCGTTTTTCAGACAGTGAGCAGTATTTTAAGAGACCTCTGGAGGTAACTGCCGGAGCTACGGAGTTCATGCTTTGTGCAATCTACTCAGTGGCTGGCTTGTCATTCTGTAAAGAGTAATGTTCCAAATAGGGCAAAACCTGGTGCAATGAAGCCGATCGTCTTACCTTTAACCCAGCTTGAGAAAATATTGTATACCTCTAATAAACCAAATCTACAAAGTGAAACAAGACTATAACAACAGCTGATGCAAAACTAATGTAGATATACAAACACAGAACTGATAAAATCTGGTTGTCATGAACAAACCAAAACTGAATCTGAATATTCAAATACACATGAGACCAACACCAGAGTGAATGTTCAACTTGAGGCATAATGAACAAACATGTCTACATATTCAAAGAAACAAGTCACATTCTATTGTAAAACATTGTGTTCCCTTAGTGAAAGTAAACACACAAACAATATGTTGCAGGAGTTATTGCCTGGCATATTTGGCTGCATCTCGTCAGGTGCATACTGCAGAGTTCTATAGCATATGAATGAATAATGGGAGCAAGTCGCCGCCGAACGTGTTGCATGGAGGGCAACTTATCAGAAATGGAATAAAGGAGAAAATGATTGCAGGTAAAGCACACACAGAGCATGAAAGATGTAAGATGGTGCATGATGGTGGAAATGACCATGTTTTCACATGCATCCACTGTGGACAAACATTTGCAGCACAAAATTGGCCTTATCAGCCACACTCGCCACCGCTATGGGTCGTAGTTATTAAGTCTTTTTGAAGCACAATGTACCAAACTATCGTCTGTCAAGATGGCAAGGTGCCTATGTATGTATGAATGAATAATACTGTGGCTGAAACACTGAACACACTCACAGGTATTGTTGGAGCGGATGTTCCACATTCAAACAATACCTGTGACTGTTTTAATTGTTTCAGCCAAAGTTTTGTTCACGTCTCTTGATATATAACTGCAGTATGCACCTGACGCGATGCAGAAAAATATGTCAGGCAGTAAATCGTCCAACCTATTGTTCGTGGCTTGTGTGTTTAAAGACCCTATTTAACTTTAGGTTAACCACCTCTGTGACTGCTACAGTATTTGAGACATCTGTAACAAAAGGTAGTCTGCCATTGCTTTCCTTCATGAAGGCGACCAAAACCGTTGTCACCATAAAGAGATTCTCTGTCCATTGTCCTGATCTTGAGCCCATAACCAACAGTTCCTACCGTAGATAGTGGATTCAGGATGTGACAGACAATTCATGGCTGTATAATGAATCGGCTCACTTGTTACCAGATCAGTGGACACGGGTTCAAAACTGTATCAAGATCAGTTGTGACAATGGACCTGGGCTTCCATGTGAACCTACACTGGCTACCAGGACATGTCTTCGGAAGTAAAGGCGGCCGGAATGTTGTTGAATGCCTTGGGGTATCGGGTGGGCCATACAAATATGGGTTTAGCACCATATGCCCTCTATGCCTAACATTAGTTGTGATACATTCAGGGACAGCGTAATTTACGAGTTAGAGATGTTCCTTTAACTGGAACAGACCTGGGATGATACATGGCTTGCCTCAACATCATTTGTAGACAAAGCAAATTGACACCACCCAGTCTGTCTCAACACAACTTATTGACACCACCCAGTCTGTCTCAACACAGCTTATTGACACCACCCAGTCTGTCTCAACATAACTGATATACACCCAATCTGTCTCAACATAACTGCTATACACCCAATCTGTCTCAACATAACATCTATACACCCAATCTGTCTCAACATAACGTCTATACACCCAATCTGTCTCAACATAACTGCTATACACCCAATCTGTCTCAACATAACGTCTATACACCCAATCTGTCTCATCACAACTGCTATACACCCAATCTGTCTCATCATAACTGCTATACACTATACACCCAATCTGTCTCAACATAACGTCTATACACCCAATCTGTCTCATCACAACTGCTATACACTATACACCCAATCTGTCTCATCATAACTGCTATACACTATACACCCAATCTGTCTCATCATAACTGCTATACACCCAATCTGTCTCAACATAACATCTATACACCCAATCTGTCTCAACATAACTGCTATACACCGAATCTGTCTCAACATAACTGCTATACACCCAATCTGTCTCAACATAACTGCTATACACCCAATCTGTCTCAACATAAGGTCTAGACACCCAATCTGTCTCAATATGTCTAGACACCCAATCTGTCTCAACATAACATCAAGACACCCAATCTGTCTCAACATAACGTCTAGACACCCAATCTGTCTCAACATAACGTCTAGACACCCAATCTGTCTCAACATGTCTAGACACCCAATCTGTCTCAACATGTCTAGATGGCCAATCTGTCTCAACATAATGTCTAGACACCCAATCTGTCTCAAAATAATGTCTAGACATCCAATCTGTCTCAACATAACTGCTATACACCCAATCTGTCTCAACATAACTGCTATACACCTAATCTGTCTCAACATAACTGCTATACACCCAGTCTGTCTCAACATAATGTCTAGACACCCAATCTGTCTCAACATAATGTCTAGACACCCAGTCTGTCTCAACATAACTGCTATACACCCAATCTGTCTCAACATAAGGTCTAGACACCCAATCTGTCTCAATATGTCTAGACACCCAATCTGTCTCAACATAACATCAAGACACCCAATCTGTCTCAACATAACGTCTAGACACCCAATCTGTCTCAACATGTCTAGACACCCAATCTGTCTCAACATGTCTAGATGGCCAATCTGTCTCAACATAATGTCTAGACACCCAATCTGTCTCAAAATAACATCTAGACATCCAATCTGTCTCAACATAACTGCTATACACCCAATCTGTCTCAACATAACTGCTATACACCTAATCTGTCTCAACATAACTGCTATACACCCAGTCTGTCTCAACATAATGTCTAGACACCCAATCTGTCTCAACATAATGTCTAGACACCCAGTCTGTCTCAACATAACTGCTATACACCCAATATGTCTCAACATAATGTCTAGACACCCAATCTGTCTCAACATAACCGCTACACACACACATCCAATCTGTCTCAACATAACGTCTAGACACCCAACACATCTTGAGGCAGGGAAAAGGGTCCTAAAAACTGGAAGCAAAGAAATAGTAACCTGCCATACATGTCTTAAGAGATAACTAAGGAGGGTTGGCATATAACTGGCCCCCTCATCCTGTAGAAAACTTCAGCTGGAAAATCCCACCAATCATGGACAAGTCTACAAAGGGCTTGATGCCGATTGGTTGATCGGGTCCCTGCTGCACTGAAAGATCAAATGCAACAGAAACAAAATTGCCACTGTGCTAGAGGTTGAGCAGACTTGCTGTGGGGTCAGTGATTGTATTGTTCAACACCCCGCACTGATCTGTTTCCCTTTCAGGTGTTTATTGTAAATTAAGGCTGATCTTGGTAACTAAACTTCCAGCCATGATTTATGACAATAACCACAGCATCAATCTTATCCTAACAATCAAACTTGTAGCCATAATTTATGACAATAGACACAGCATCAATCTGATCCTGCAACTTCCAGCCATGATTTATGACAATAGATACAGTATCAATCTCATCCTGACAATCAAACTTCCAGCCATGATTTATGAGAAACACATCATGAATCTCCTCATAAGAACTAAATGTCTCACACTAAATAAATACTGATATCATGTAATGAAGAAATAACCACATCTCCCACACTATACAATTCTCTCATGGGAATAACCACATCCACACTATACAACTCTCTCATGGGAATAACCACATCTCCTACACTTATACAACTCTCTCATGGGAATAACCACATCTCCTACACTTATACAAATCTCTCATGGGAATAAAAACATCTCCCACACAATACAACTCTCTCATGGGAATAACCACATCTCCCACACTATACAACTCTCTCATGGGAATAACCACATCCACACTACAAATCTCTCATGGGAATAACCACATCTCCCACACAATACAACTCTCTCATGGGAATAACCACATCTCCCACACTATACAACTCTCTCATGGGAATAACCACATCCACACTATACAAATCTCTCATGGGAATAATCACATCTACCCTATATAAATCTCTCATGAGAATAATGACATCTCACATACTATATAAATCTCTCATGGGAATAACCACATCTACACTACAACTCTCTCACCACATCCACACAATACAACTCTCTCATGGGAATAACCACATCTCCTACACTTATACAAACCTCTCATGGGAACAACCACATCCACACTATACAAATCTCTCATGAGAATAACCACATCTACACTATACAAATATCTCATGAGAATAATGACATCTCACATACTATATAAATCTTTCATGAGAATAACCACATCTATACTATACAACTCTCTCATGGGAATAACCACATCTACACTATACAAATCTCTCACCACGTCCACACAATACAACTCTCTCATGGGAATAACCACATCTCCTATACAAACCTCTCATGGGAATAACCACATCTCCCACACAATACAACTCTCTCATGGGAATAATCACATCTACCCTATATAAATCTCTCATGGGAATAATCACATCTCACATACTATATAAATCTCTCATGGGAATAATCACATCTACCCTATATAAATCTCTCATGGGAATAATCACATCTACACTGTACAAATCTCTCATGGGAATAATTACATCTACCCTATATAAATCTCTCATGGGAATAATCACATCTCACATACTATATAAATCTCTCATGGGAATAATCACATCTACCCTATATAAATCTCTCATGGGAATAATCACATCTACCCTATATAAATCTCTCATGGGAATAATCACATCTACCCTATATAAATCTCTCATGGGAATAATCACATCTACCCTATACAAATCTCTCATGGGAATAATCACATCTACCCTATATAAATCTCTCATAAGAATAATGACATCTCACATACTATATAAATCTCTCATGGGAATAACCACATCCACACTATACAAATCTCTCATGAGAATAATGACATCTCACATACTATATAAATCTCTCACGGAAATAACCACGTATACACTATACAAATCTTTCATATAACGGTAAAAGTACAGGACACATCACACACCTGTAAGCCTGTGTGGCAAATGTTACTAGACACACACCTGAAAGCCTTTGTGGCAAATGTTACTAGACACAGACCTGTAAGCCTGTGTGGCAAATGTTACTAGACACAGATCTCCTTGACTTCCCAAGACATTCACTGGCACCCAAGTTAGGCTTGGTTGATCCCGGAGCCCAGGCAAAGTTTTAAAATGCAAATCCACCCCAACGCAGATCAAACCCTGGACCAGCAGAATGGCAGGCACCACCATGCTACCATATATCATAATATAGCAATATCTACATCTTCCACACCAAGGGAAAAACCACATTCACTGGGCTAAGGGAACACCGGACACAAGGAATAGACCAAACTATATAAAAGGAGTTAACAAAGCTTTACATTGTCAAATGTAATAACTGCAGTTGTGTAAATATTAACAATAAAAGAGTTACCTGTCCTCAAAACATGCCAGCTGTTGGGTAAGCAAACTTAGGTACACAATACAATATTTATAGTGTATAATCTCTCCTGTAGATGTGGAAGTCAAGGGAAAACCACATCAATTTCCTAGAAATTACATAGACATTAACTGAGCTAGATTTACAGTAGAGTGACATGATCAAAGGTACTACATGCTGGTTTTGGAACTGAAGATACCAATGAGGACAGACAATTAACATTAACATTTGAATGACTCATCTCCTCCCCACATCGGAATGTGAGCTTTCTTCCAGTGGCTGTGAACTTCCTCGAGTTTGCCAGAGTGCACACATTGCTTCTTCTCCTGTTTATCATTGTAAATTGGGTCTAAGGGTGAAGCGTCTGAGAGGTGACAAGCCTCAGGCTTAGAAGGTAGCAGGTTGGATCCCAGCATAAGCTGGGAATTTGTTCAGGAACCATTGGTATCTAATGATATAAAGTGTATTTTTAATAACTCTGCAGTTTTTGAAAAATTGCCAGTCCATGTTTTGTATTCACCCTCTGTAAAGTTCATGCAACATAATAGGTAAATATAAAACTTGAACAGACAATATTTTCAAACACTGCAGCCATTAAAAATACACCCTGAATCATACGCGCTCCCCCCTCCCCCTGATCTCTTGGGTTGTGTGATTACATACCCTCCTTTCTCGGATAAGGGTACAAAAACAAGGGGTTCCATGTGCAAATTGTGCACATAAACAACCCAACAGCAATTGGAAATTGCAAAGTGTAGGCCATCAGGCCTCTGTCTTGCTAAATTGTTAGGAAAGAAAACCTAGCCAAGGGTAGAGCGAGCCGGTTTGTATGGTATGTGAGATGTGGTTACCTTGTACGGAATCTGTCTGTAAACTTGATACAAATGTAGGCCGAAGTCGGATACACTGGCCTATGAGGTGTGTCACTGGGTGTGACATCTCTCTCTTTGCAATAGGAAGAGGAATTGGTTATAAAGTTTGAAACTGAAAGATGTGGCATGTCTGGATACCAAGCACAGACATCCATCTCCTGAAAGGACTAACAGCCACTCGATGGAGCAATCATGGTGGACAATGTCGATAGTTTGAAGACTATGAACGACTGCTAGTTGAAGGTACAATAACAGATGAAAGAACATATTCCAAGATGCGTGAGTTTAGGTCTCAGTGTGGTTCCAGCCAGGAACAACTAAGACAGTGGTTCTCAACCGGTGGGGAATTCGGTGGAGGAAATATGAAAGGGAAGAATGACGTTCTAAAAATATGGGGGGGGGGGGGGGGGGGGAATGATGTCCTAAAATTATGGTGATGGGGGCACAGGCCAAAAAAGGTTGAGAACCACTGAACTAAGAGAATGACCTCGAGGTGTTTACAACCAGTGTTACTGAAACTACCAGCATCTACATCAGACATTTGCTGAGGAAGACGGAACATCTGTGGCTTTGACAAGAATGCCATGATGCCAATTCTTAAAATCAACAACCAAGAATTGGTTATCAGGATTTTAAAAAATAGCCATTTTATTTCTTCTTCCTCTGCTGCATTTGACCTGCCACAGGAGCATGCAGCCTCAATCAACTTACACCAAACTCTTCTATACTTTGTGATCTCCAACAACCCCTTCCATGTTCTCACCATACTATTCATCTCTTCTCCATGTGTGTTTTGCCTCCCTCGACTTCTTTCGCCCCATGAGTTCAAGGTGACATATTTTCTAGTTATACTATTAACAGGTAGGTCTCCATGGCCAAAGGCTTGCGAATGTGATTCATGAGCTGCTTACCAGGCGTTCGAAACACAACTGCAACCAGTTTGGCAGCAGATCTTGTCACATTGTGTTTAACATGTTGGTATGGGAGCTGGACGTAGCAATGGCAAACTACTGAATGTAAACTTGCCAAGACATCAACAACAGCAGTGCAAGTGTTGACAGCGATGTCCTGTCAATCAATCAATCAATCAATCATGTGCCATGCCTAAAGCATGGGCGGTCATGACTCGCCATTTCACTCGATCAACAGAGTCGTGGATTAGCTCAGTGTTCCTGTCTCGTCCATGCCACGTGGCCAAGCCATCCAGGTATTTTCCTCTTGGTCTGTTCCCCTCGATCTTGCCAGTTGTCAATAAGTTCTCCAATCCATTTGTTCTCATAACATGTCCAACAAATTTTGACTGTCTACGTCTAATTTCTCTAATCAATTTACGATTTTCATTTGTCTACTGTAGTACTTGGTCATTGGTTTCTCTGTCTGTCCATGTAAAAAGGATATGCAAAAAAATAAAACTATTAACAGGCCGGTCTCTGTGGCGAAGGGGTTATGGACGCGGTTTGTAATCCTGCTTACCCACGTTTGAAACACAGCTGCGCGTGATTTGGCAGCAGACCGCATTGTGCTGGGTGTTAACGAATTGGTATGGGAGCTGGACGTTCAGATAGCAATGGCAAACTACTGAATGTAAATCTTGCCAAGACATCAACAACAGCAGCCAAAATGCTGGTGTTGACAGTGATGTCCTGTAACAGGCTATGCAAAATAAAACTTAACAGGCGCCTCATAAATAATGAGTAAATGACAATTTTATAACTTTCTGGAAGGAAAGGAGATGAGGTGAACAGGCCATGCCATACAATGCAGCCTAGTAAATGTGAAGCCCTAACATTTCACACCACAAAGGCAATATTTGCTATAGAACTACCTGTTACTACAACAGGTTTTCTCAGTGTGACCTATCCACGCCTTCTCCTATCTCTCGATCCACTGGGATTTGTTTAGTTTATGCCACACTGGTGATTCTGTCATACCAATTCAGTCCTATTTTCTGCCTTCTCCTATCTCTCGATCCACTGGGATTTGTTTAGTTCATGCCACACTGGTGATTCTGTCATACCAATTCAGTCCTATTTTCTGCCTTCTCCTATCTCTTGATTCACTGGGATTTGTTTATTTCATGCCACACTGGTGATTCTGTCATACCAATTCAGTCCTATTTTCTGCCTTCTATCTCTCGATCCACTGGGATTTGTTTAGTTTATGCCACACTGGTGATTCTGTCATACCAATTCAGTCCTATTTTCTGCCTTCTCCTATCTCTTGATTCACTGGGATTTGTTTATTTCATGCCACACTGGTGATTCTGTCATACCAATTCAGTCCTATTTTCTGCCTTCTCCTATCTCTCGATCCACTGGGATTTGTTTAGTTCATGTCACACTTGTGATTCTGTCATACCAATTCAGTCCTATTTTCTGTGCAGGTACCAATTAATGAATACAGTGTAGACCTGATAAGGTGAACTCACCTCAGACCCAAGAAATAGTTCTTCTTATCAGAAATTCCTCTTATAAGAGACAAAGAAGAAAACCTGTCAGGGATAAAACATATTGTTCTCCACAACAGAAATTGGCCACTCCAGAGATCACCTTAAGCGGTCTGCACTGTATGTATTTTTATCTATCCGCAAATTGGTGATGAATGTCTGGTGCACATTTGCTCTTGGGCATAAGTTGCATGTCCTTTACAGGATGTGACAATCTACCCCAGCATTTTACTGTGATTCACTGTGAATCTTTAGTTCAGTAGTGTCCCCATTGCTGTCTGAACAGCCAATGTCACACACCATCAAAATCACAAAGCCGTCTGCTAGCAGATCGCCCATAGTCTACCTCAAACGCTGGACTGGCCATGTCAGGGAAAGGTGTGGAACTGCGTGTACCTCAAACGCTCGACTGGCCATGTCAGGGAAAGGTGATGGAACTGCATGTTTCACTATCCCCTCCAAGCCACAGACACATCTTAAGCATACGGACTACTGAAATATCTGAAAATGAGCCGCATGTCTTGCCTAGACTTGCTGGGTTTGTGTAGTCTGCCCTTGAGGTGAGGAAAAGACTTCTTATGAGCTATGTTAGCCAATCCAGATATATGAAAGTGAATCATGGACAATTAGCAAATAAGTCAGGAATTATGTGGTAACTGCGGAAATGTGGTTTTAGTGAAGAATTATGAGAATACCATGTAGAGATAGAAAGAGTAACGAAGATATCTTGAAAGAAGTTAACTCGATGAAACCTGGTCACTCACATCAGAAGAGGACAGTCCGCATTCTTTGGATATGTCATTAGAAGGGGGAAGTTGGAGGAGGGAGAGGACCAAAAGAGCTTCTGGACAGTTTGACATATCATGGCATGAAGGAACATTGTTGTTAGAAATGACTGGCAGCACACAAGACGATAAAAGGCATGGGCTATAGGAAAATTGGCAGTACACGTGACAGAAGGCTGTGGGGAGACATGATCACCAACACCACACGGCATGGACTATAAGAAGATTGGCAGTACACGAGACAGAAGGCTGTGGACAGACATGATCACCAACGCCACACGGCATGGACTATAAGAAGATTGGCAGTACACGAGACAGAAGATTGTGGACAGACATGATCACCAACGCCACACGGCATGGACTATAAGAAGATTGGCAGTACACGAGACAGAAGGCTGTGGACAGACATGATCACCAACGCCACACGGCATGGACTATAAGAAGATTGGTAGTACACGAGACAGAAGGTTGTGGACAGACATGATCACCAATGGCACAAGGCATGGGCTATAAGAAGATTGGCAGTACACGAGACAGAAGACTGGACAGACATGATCACCAACGCCACATGGCATGGACTATAAGAAGATTGGTAGTACACGAGACAGAAGGCTGTGGACAGACATGATCACCAACGCCACACGGCATGGACTATAAGAAGATTGGTAGTACACGAGACAGAAGGCTGTGGACAGACATGATCACCAACGCCACACGGCATGGACTATAAGAAGATTGGCAGTACACGAGACAGAAGGCTGTGGACAGACATGATCACCAACGCCACACGGCATGGACTATAAGAAGATTGGCAGTACACGAGACAGAAGACTGTGGACAGACATGATCACCAACGCCACACGGCATGGACTATAAGAAGATTGGCAGTACACGAGACAGAAGGCTGTGGACAGACATGATCACCAACGCCACACGGCATGGACTATAAGAAGATTGGCAGTACACGAGACAGAAGGCTGTGGACAGACATGATCACCAACGCCACACGGCATGGACTATAAGAAGATTGGCAGTACACGAGACAGAAGGCTGTGGACAGACATGATCACCAACACCACACGGCATGGACTATAAGAAGATTGGCAGTACACGAGACAGAAGGCTGTGGGGAGACATGATCACCAACTCCACACGGCATGGACTATAAGAAGACTGGCAGTACACGAGTCAAGACTGGGCAGACATGATCACTAACGCCACATGGCATGGACAATAACAATATTAGCAGCACACGAAACAGATCACCAACGCCACATGGCATGGATGGTAAAAAGATCCTTGACAGAACCCATCCACATGATTCTTGACCTCCATCCGGCTCCATCGCCAGGGCCTCCAGTTAATGCAGCACTATGGCCGACCAAGCTGGCAATACATGAATGATGCCAACATGAAGACGACGAAGCATAAACACACATCATAACAAATGTTACCAAAATTCATAAAAATGATTATCATCTATGAAAAATTTAATAATTCATCTTCCATGCTAGGTGTATTGTTACCACATAACATTTATACATCTAATGTTACTAAAGTTTACGTACATCCTGAACAAACAGATATTTAGAAATGAGCTCTTGAAGAATTCTGATTGGCTGCGTCATAACATTCCAAAGTGGTGGTAGTTAGGCACATCATGTCTCCAAGATTAACGCAAATTGAAATTAAAGAAAAAATACAAGTTGTCAAGATTATCTGGGACGTTCCTGCCCCACTCTCAAGTCTACAGGAAACACAAAAAAACTCCCAATTAACTGAACCACTTGCCAAACTGGACAACAGAAACGAATTGAGGATCAATTCGGAGCTAGACTAACTCGTACATGATTTGAACAATGCTGGCTCTACTGCGTCGCTAAAGGTCTGTTGTAGCCTCCACGGGGTCCGCTGCTTCCTCCTCTTGCCATGCCTCCTCGCATGCCTGATATTAGAGAAAAACATCAAGATTGATCTCTTGAGTCCCAGAAGGGCATAATGGCTGTCTAACGAGCGCAATAACAGCAAAATCATTACATTACTTATACCAGGAGTGATAGAAATAACAGCAAAATCATTAAGTTACTTTTACTAGGTGTGATAAACAGCAAAATCATAAAATTACTTATACCAGGGGTGATAATAACAGCAAAATCATTAACATCACTTATACTGTAAAAGGGGCTATAACAATAAAATTAATTACCTACGGGTGATAGAAATAACAAGAAAATCATAGGATTACTTATACAAGGGGCGGATAAAAACAATAAAATTTCTTATACAAAGGGTGATACAAATAACACCAAAATCATAAAATTACTTATACAAGGGGCTAAATATACCATCATCATGCAGCAGTTCCCCTGCATAACATGGCCCTCATCACAACCCGCCAGGACAATTCCAGTCCCCCTTGCATTATTTTTTATTCCAAGGTGTCTGCAATGTCCAGTGTCCATCTTCGTGCTGTTCAACCCCCACCTCTTCCTCCAGACATCACGCCTCCCATCCCTGTCCTGTCCCAGCCACTGTCAGGATTGATATGGCCAGAGTATTTCAGCTTCTGAGAAACAATGCTGTTTATGAGACACAGTGTTTCTCTGACATAGTAACATCGTAATCTACCATGCATGCCACAAAAGGCCACTAAGGAGGATTGGCATCAGACTGGCTGCCTCATCCAGTACAAAACTCTGTCCATCATGTGCCATGCCGATAAACGCGGGCGGTCATGTTCTGCCATCTCACTCGATCACGAGTCATGGATCAGCTCTGTGTTCCTGTCTCGACCATGCCACGTGGCCAAGCCATCCAGGTATTTAATTCTCAGTCTTCCCCTTGGTCTCTTCCCTTCGATCTTGCCAGCTGTCACCAAGTTCTCCAATCCATTTCTTCTCATAACATGCCCAAAAAATTGTGACCGTCTCTAATCAGTTTACGATCTTCATTTGCTTCTTGTAGGACTTGTTCATTAGTTTTTCTGTCTGTCCACAGTATTCTTTGCATTTTCCTCAGAAACCACATTTCCACAGCCATCAGATGTTTTTCAGCTTGTCTGCTCATTGTCCATGCTTCACATCCATATAAAAGTACAGGTTCTATGTAACGCTTCAACACTCTTTTTCTCGTTTCAATTTATATCTTTTTATTGGTCAGTATGTTTTTCATCTTGTAAAAGGCTACCTTCGCCATGGCGATTATTGTTCTAATCTCTTCAAGGCATCTCCCATCAGATGTTATGACTGTTCCGAGATAGCTGTACCGATACACTTGTTGAAGAATATTCCCATTTACTTGTATATCACATTGTGGTATTTCGTTCTTCCCAGTGACGACCATAATCTGAGTCTTCTCACAATTCAATTCTAACTCTAGTTGTTCACTGTGTGCAACAACCACATCTACTTAAAAAAAAAAAACTATCTACAAAATCCAACTAATCATAAGTTAAGTTAGTTGCATATCCTTTACAGGACGTAGCAGTCATATCCTTTACAGGACGTAGCAGTCATATCCTTTACAGGACATAGCAGTCAACTTCAGTATTGTGTGGCTGTTTGTGAATCCCGGGCAAGTTTATGTTCAATAGTTTGCCATTGCTTTCTGTTTGAGCGGCACTCATACCGCTCAAACATACCATTGTATGGAAACCAACGCAAAGCGGTCTCTGCCAAATCGCCCGCAGCTGTTTTTTGAGATGATGACTTGCATTCGTAACCCTTGGCCACGGAGCCGGTGAAGGAATCGTAAGGACATCTACAGAGGACTCATCGGCGGCTGGTTAAAGGCCTATACTCCATTAGAAGATGACAGGCAGAGGAGGTAAGAATAAAGGATTTTAATTACTTTGTGGATCTGAACACACACCATCTGTCACTGACCTCCACGGCTGTTATTGACACCGGCACCTCCACGGGGAAAACCTCTGCCTCCAGGACTGCCCATGGCTCCTCCCCTTTTCTGGTAAACCTCGCCGCTGTATCTGTTTTTGTTGTAGTTGTATGCGGCCCCTTGGAAACTATCTGGCTTGTAGTTGTTGTTGGCTGGGTAGCCTTGGTACGTTCCCCCTGAATCCATTCAAAAACATCTTTTAAGGTCATTATAAATTTCCCATATCATACTTAAATTATTTCAAATACCAGTTTTGAGATATCATAGGTTCCCCCAATTCTACTGAAAAAATCAGTTTGAGGTAATCAGTTCCCTCTAAATTCAGTATATAAAAAATCTGTTTTGAGTAATTATAAGTTCCGAATGAATCCATTCAAAATCATTTTTGGGTAAAGGTAAGTTATCCTTTAATCCATTCAAAATCATTTTTGGGTAATCGTTAAGTTTCCACTGAATACATTCACAAACTAATTTTAGACAATCTTCCAAAGAAAAAGTTCTCCCCTAAATTTATTCAAAAACCAGTTAACCGGTTTTAGACAATCATAAACCAGTTTTAGGTAATCATAAACCAGTTTTAGGTGATAATAGAACTGTTTTAGATAATAAAAAAAAAAAATGTTTTAGATAAACATAAACCAGTTTTGGGTCATCCTAAACCAGTTTTAGATCATCCTAAACAAGTTTTAGGTAATCATAAACCAGTTTTGGGTAATCATAACACCATTTTGGGTAATCATGACCCCATTTTGGGTAATCACAAAACAGTTTTGGATAATCATAAACCAGTTCTGAGTAAATCAGAAGTCTCCCCCCGAATCATGGTGATGAGTTCAATCTGAAAACATTATCATCATGAGCAGATCCCATACACTGCGTTGCTGTCATCGTGGCCCCCCCCCCCTTTCAAGTCTCTCCAGCGCCGGCCAGCTCTCCCACCTCAAGCACCCTCATGTCTAAAATGTCTAACGTCTTTTGTCCGTCTTCGTGCAGGAACCACACCTTCTATCACCATTCTATCCAAACCACTGTGATGTTTCACATGGCCGAAGTATTTCAGTTTTCGAGACATGAAACAGTTTATGAGCCAGGTTTCTTCCATGTTCACATCTTGTGGGATATCCGTATTTTTCCTCTGCTTGGTCCACGATATTCTAAGAAATGTTCTGAACATCTGAGCTCAAAATCCCCAAGATTTCTTTTTTAGTGACTGCGAAATTGCCCTAACTCACATTCACATGTCACAAGAAAGATGCATGTCCTCAATAATGAGCCTTTACTTTGCTTGCTGGAACTTGCACTACGTTCATAATACTGTTTCATCTGATCAGCATTGTGGCCAGTTCAAATGCATTCATACTCCAAGAGCTGAATATTGAATATTAAAGAAGGCTGGTTATTAAAGATGATAAAACAAAGAAAACTGAAATATTTCGGTCACTTGAAACATCATGAAAGTTTGGAGAGAACAATAATGGAGGGGTATATGCCTGGGAAGAGAGGAAGAGGAAGGCCAAAGAGAAGATGGGTGCAGGATGTGGCAGATGATCTCCAGATGGGTGTATCAGACACGGGACATCTTGCTTATGATCGAGAGGTTTTCCAGAAGGTTGTTATGGGAGTGAGGTTCTGCAAAGGACATGCATATTTTATACTGTTTAATCTGTTCAGTATTGTGGCCAGCCTGCATCTATTTTATACTGTTTAATCTGTTCAGTATTGTGGCCAGCCTGCATCTATTTTATACTGTTTAATCTGTTCAGTATTGTGGCCAGCCTGCATCTATTTTATACTGTTTAATCTGTTCAGTATTGTGGCCAGCCTGCATCTATTTTATATTGTTTCATCTGTTGAGTATTGTGGCCAGCCTGCATCTATTTTATACTGTTTAATCTGTTCAGTATTGTGGCCAGCCTGCATCTATTTTATACTGTTTCATCTGTTCAGTATTGTGGCCAGCCTGCATCTATTTTGTAACATTTAATCTGTTCAGTAATGTGGCCAGCCGCATCTATTTTATACCGTTTAATCTGTTCGGTATTGTGGCCAGCATGCATCTATTTTATACTGTTTCATCTGTTCAGTATTGTGGCCAGCCTGCATCTATTTTATACCGTGTAATCTGTTCAGTATTGTGGCCAGCCTGTATCTGTTTTATACTGTTTCATCTGTTCAGTATTGTGGCCAGCCTGCATCTATTTTATATTGTTTCATCTGTTGAGTATTGTGGCCAGCCTGCATCTATTTTATACCGTTTCATCTGTTCAGTATTGTGGCCAGCCTGTATCTATTTTATACCGTTTAATCTGTTCAGTAATGTGGCCAGCTGCATCTATTTTATACTGTTTCATCTGTTGAGTATTGTGGCCAGCCTGTATCTATTTTATACTGTTTCATTTGTTCAGTATTGTGGCCAGCCTGCATCTATTTTATACTGTTTCATCTGTTCAGTATTGTGGCCAGCCTGCATCTATTTTATACAGTTTCATCTGTTCAGTATTGTGGCCAGCCTGCATCTATTTTATACTGTTTCATCTGTTCAGTATTGTGGCCAGCCTGTATCTGTTTTATACTGTTTCATCTGTTCAGTATTGTGGCCAGCCTGTATCTGTTTTATACTGTTTAATCTGTTCAGTAATGTGGCCAGCTGCATCTATTTTATACCGTTTCATCTGTTCAGTATTGTGGCCAGCCTGTATCTGTTTTATACTGTTTAATCTGTTCAGTATTGTGGCCAGCCTGTATCTGTTTTATACTGTTTAATCTGTTCAGTATTGTGGCCAGCCTGCATCTATTTTATACTGTTTCATCTGTTCAGTATTGTGGCCAGCCTGTATCTATTTTATACTGTTTCATCTGTTCAGTATTCTGGTCAGCCTGCATCTATTTTATACCTGTTTAATCTGTTCACTATTGTGGCCAGCCTGCATCTATTTTATATTGTTTCATCTGTTGAGTATTGTGGCCAGCCTGCATCTATTTTATACCGTTTCATCTGTTCAGTATTGTGGCCAGCCTGTATCTATTTTATACCGTTTAATCTGTTCAGTATTGTGGCCAGCCTGCATCTATTTTATACAGTTTCATCTGTTCAGTATTGTGGCCAGCCTGCATCTATTTTATACTGTTTCATCTGTTCAGTATTGTGGCCAGCCTGTATCTGTTTTATACTGTTTCATCTGTTCAGTATTGTGGCCAGCCTGTATCTGTTTTATACTGTTTAATCTGTTCAGTAATGTGGCCAGCTGCATCTATTTTATACCGTTTCATCTGTTCAGTATTGTGGCCAGCCTGTATCTGTTTTATACTGTTTAATCTGTTCAGTATTGTGGCCAGCCTGTATCTGTTTTATACTGTTTAATCTGTTCAGTATTGTGGCCAGCCTGCATCTATTTTATACTGTTTCATCTGTTCAGTATTGTGCCAGCCTATCTTATACTGTTTTCATCTGTTCAGTATTGTGGCCAGCCTGCATCTAATTATACTGTTTAATATCTGTTTCAGTATTGTGGCCAGCCTGCATCTATTTTATACTGTTTCATCTGTTCAGTATTGTGGCCAGCCTGCATCTATTTTATACTGTTTCATCTGTTCAGTATTATGGCCAGCCTGTATCTATTTTATACTGTTTCATCTGTTCAGTATTGTGGCCAGCCTGCATCTATTTTATACTGTTTAATCTGTTCAGTATTGTGACCAGCCTGTATCTGTTTTATACTGTTTCATCTGTTCAGTATTGTGGCCAGCCTGCATCTATTTTATACTGTATAAATCTGTTCAGTATTGTTGGCCAGCCTGTCATCTATTTTATACTGTTTCATCTGTTCAGTATTGTGGCCGCCTGCATCTATTTTATACTGTTTCATCTGTTCAGTATTGTGGGCCAGCCTCTATTGTTTTATCTGTTTATCTGTTCAGTATGTGGCCCTATCTATTTTATACTGTTTAATCTGTTCAGTATTGTGGCCAGCCTGATTATTTTATATTTTCATCTGTTCAGTATTGTGGCCTGCCTATTTTATACTGTTTCATCTGTTCAGTATTGTGGCCAGCCTGTATCTATTTTATTTTTAACTGTTCAGTTTGTGGCCAGCCTGTATCTATTTTATATGTTTCATCTGTTCAGTATTGGCCAGCCTGTATCTTTTTATTTTCTGTTCAGTTTGTGCCGCCTGTATCTATTTTTTGTTTCATCTGTTCAGTATTGTGGGCCGCCTTCTATTTTATACTGTTTCATCTGTTAGTATTGTGGCCAGCCGCATCTTTTTTTTTATCTGTTCAGTATTGTGGCCAGCCCATCTATTTTATACTGTTTATCTGTTCATATTGTGGCCACCTTTCTATTTTTATGTTTCATCTTTAGTATGTGCCAGCCTGCATCTATTTTATACTGTTTGAATCTGTTCAGTATTGTGGCCAGCCTGCATCTATTTTATACTTGTTTAATCTGTTCAGTATTGTTGGCCAGCCTGGCATCTATTTTGTACTATTTAATCTGTTCATTATTGTGGTCACCTGCATCTATTTTGTACCATTGTAATCTGTTCAGTATTGTGGCCACCTGCATCTATTTTGTACATTTTAATCTGTTCAGTATTGGTGGTCACCTGCATCTATTTTGTACTCATTTAATCTGTTCAGTATTGTGGCCAGCCTGTATCTGTTTTTAATACTGTTTAATCTGTTCAGTATTGTGGCCAGCCTGTATCTATTTTATACTGTTTCATCTGTTCAGTATTGTGGCCAGCCTGTATCTATTTTATACTGTTTCATCTGTTCAGTATTGTGGTCAGCCTGCATCTATTTTATACTGTTTCATCTGTTCACTATTGTGGCCCAGCCTGCATCTATTTTATATTGTTTCATCTGTTGAGTATTGTGGCCAGCCTGCAATCTATTTTTATACCGTTTCATCTGTTCAGTATTAGTGGCAGCCTGTATCTAGTTTTAATACTGGTTTCATCTGTTTCAGTTATTGTGACCAGCCTGTATCTAGTTTTATTAACTTGCTTCATCCTGTTCAGTATTGTGGGCCAGCCTGTGCATCTATTTTATACCGTGTTTCATCTGTTGAGGTATTGTGGCCAGCCTGCAATCTATGTTATAATTGTTTCATCTGTTGAAGTATTAGTGGCCAGCCTGCATCCTATTTTATATTGTTTAATCTGTTCAGTAGTAGTGGCCAGCCTGTCATCAAGTTTATACTTAGTTAATCCTGTTCAGTATTGTGGCCAAGCCTGCATTCTATTTGTATACATGTTAATCCTGTTCAGTATTGTGGTCAGCCTGCATCTATTTGCGAACCAGTGTAATCTGTTCAGTATTGTGGACCAGCCTGCATCTAGTTTGTAGCATGTTTAATCTGTTCAGTATTGTTGGTCAGCCTGCATCTATTTGTATCATTGTTAATCTGTTGAGTAGTGTGGCCAGCCCTGCATCTAGTTTAGGTACCAGTTTAACTCTGTTCAGTATTGTGGCCAGCCTGCATCTATTTATACCAGTTTAATCTGTTCAGTATTGTGGCTCAGCCTGCATCTATTTTGTACATTTAATCTGTTCAGTATGTGGCCAGCCTGCATCTATTTTATATCTGTTTCATCTGTTCAGTATTGGGGCCAGGCCTGCATCTATTTTATACTGTTTAATCTGTTCAGGAATATGTGGCCAGCTGCATCTATTTTATACCTTTTCATCTGTTCGTATTGTGGCCAGCCTGCAATCTATTTTATATTGTTTCATCTGTTCAGTATTGTGGCCAGCCTGCATCTATTTTATACTGTTTAATCTGTTCAGGTATTGTGGCCAGCCTGCATCTATTTTATACTGTGTTTCATCTGTTCAGTATGTGTGCCAGCCTGCATCTATTTTATATTGTTGCATCTGTTCAGTATTGTGGCCAGCCTGCATCTATTTTATATTGTTTCATCTGTTCAGTATTGTGGCCAGCCTGCAATCATATTTTATACCGTGTTCATCTGTTCAGTATTGTGGTCAGCCTGCATCTATTTTGTACCATTTAATCTGTTCAGTATTGTGGCCAGCCTGCATCTATTTTGTACCATTTAATCTGTTCAGTATTGTGGTCAGCCTGCATCTATTTTGTACCATTTAATCTGTTCAGTATTGTGGCCAGCCTGCATCTATTTGGTACCATTTAATCTGTTCAGTATTGTGGCCAGCCTGCATCTATTTTATACCGTGTAATCTGTTCAGTATTGTGGTCAGCCTGCATCTATTTTGTACCATTTAATCTGTTCAGTATTGTGGCCAGCCTGCATCTATTTTATATTGTTTCATCTGTTCAGTATTGTGGCCAGCCTGCATCTATTTTATATTGTTTCATCTGTTCAGTATTGTGGCCAGCCTGCATCTATTTTTTTATACCGTTTAATCTGTTCAGTAATGTGGCCAGCTGCATCAATTTTATACTGTTTAATCTGTTGAGTATTGTGGCCAGCCTGTATCTATTTTATATTGTTTCATTTGTTCAGTATTGTGGCCAGCCTGCATCTATTTTATACTGTTTCATCTGTTCAGTATTGTGGCCAGCCTGCATCTATTTTATACAGTTTCATCTGTTCAGTATTGTGGCCAGCCTGCATCTATTTTATACTGTTTCATCTGTTCAGTATTGTGGCCAGCCTGTATCTGTTTTATACTGTTTCATCTGTTCAGTATTGTGGCCAGCCTGTATCTGTTTTATACTGTTTAATCTGTTCAGTAATGTGGCCAGCTGCATCTATTTTATACCGTTTCATCTGTTCAGTATTGTGGCCAGCCTGTATCTGTTTTATACTGTTTAATCTGTTCAGTATTGTGGCCAGCCTGTATCTGTTTTATACTGTTTAATCTGTTCAGTATTGTGGCCAGCCTGCATCTATTTTATACTGTTTCATCTGTTCAGTATTGTGGCCAGCCTGTATCTATTTTATACTGTTTCATCTGTTCAGTATTCTGGTCAGCCTGCATCTATTTTATACCTGTTTAATCTGTTCACTATTGTGGCCAGCCTGCATCTATTTTATATTGTTTCATCTGTTGAGTATTGTGGCCAGCCTGCATCTATTTTATACCGTTTCATCTGTTCAGTATTGTGGCCAGCCTGTATCTATTTTATACCGTTTAATCTGTTCAGTATTGTGGCCAGCCTGCATCTATTTTATACAGTTTCATCTGTTCAGTATTGTGGCCAGCCTGCATCTATTTTATACTGTTTCATCTGTTCAGTATTGTGGCCAGCCTGTATCTGTTTTATACTGTTTCATCTGTTCAGTATTGTGGCCAGCCTGTATCTGTTTTATACTGTTTAATCTGTTCAGTAATGTGGCCAGCTGCATCTATTTTATACCGTTTCATCTGTTCAGTATTGTGGCCAGCCTGTATCTGTTTTATACTGTTTAATCTGTTCAGTATTGTGGCCAGCCTGTATCTGTTTTATACTGTTTAATCTGTTCAGTATTGTGGCCAGCCTGCATCTATTTTATACTGTTTCATCTGTTCAGTATTGTGGCCAGCCTGTATCTATTTTATACTGTTTCATCTGTTCAGTATTGTGGCCAGCCTGCATCTAATTTATACTGTTTAATCTGTTCAGTATTGTGGCCAGCCTGCATCTATTTTATACTGTTTCATCTGTTCAGTATTGTGGCCAGCCTGCATCTATTTTATACTGTTTCATCTGTTCAGTATTATGGCCAGCCTGTATCTATTTTATACTGTTTCATCTGTTCAGTATTGTGGCCAGCCTGCATCTATTTTATACTGTTTAATCTGTTCAGTATTGTGACCAGCCTGTATCTGTTTTATACTGTTTCATCTGTTCAGTATTGTGGCCAGCCTGCATCTATTTTATACTGTATAATCTGTTCAGTATTGTGGGCCAGCCTGCATTATTTTATAACTGTTAATCTGTTCAGTATTGTGGCCGCCTGCATCTATTTTTATACTGTTTCATCTGTTCAGTATTGTGGCCAGCCTGTATCTATTTTATACTGTTTTATCTGTTCAGTAATGTGGCCAGCTGCATCAATTTTATACTGTTTAATCTGTTGAGTATTGTGGCCAGCCTGTATCTATTTTATATTGTTTCATCTGTTGAGTATTGTGGCCAGCCTGTATCTATTTTATACTGTTTCATCTGTTCAGTATTGTGGCCAGCCTGCATCTGTTTTTACTGTTTCATCTGTTCAGTATTGTGACCAGCCTGCATCTATTTTATACTGTTTTAAACTGTTCAGTATTGTGGCCAGCCTGCATCTATTTTATACCATTTAATCTGTTCAGTATTGTGGCCAGCCTGCATCTATTTGGTACCATTTAATCTGTTCAGTATTGTGGCCAGCCTGCATCTATTTTATACCGTGTAATCTGTTCAGTATTGTGGTCAGCCTGCATCTATTTTGTACCATTTAATCTGTTCAGTTTGTGGCCAGCCTGCATCTATTTTATATTGTTTCATCTGTTCAGTATTGTGGCCAGCCTGCATCTATTTTATATTGTTTCATCTGTTCAGTATTGTGGCCAGCCTGCATCTATTTTATATTGTTTCATCTGTTCAGTATTGTGGCCAGCCTGCATCTATTTTATATTGTTTCATCTGTTCAGTATTGTGGCCAGCCTGCATCTATTTTATATTGTTTCATCTGTTCAGTATTGTGGCCAGCCTGCATCTATTTTATACCGTGTAATCTGTTCAGTATTGTGGTCAGCCTGCATCTATTTTGTACCATTTAATCTGTTCAGTATTGTGGCCAGCCTGCATCTATTTTATATTGTTTCATCTGTTCAGTATTGTGGCCAGCCTGCATCTATTTTATATTGTTTCATCTGTTCAGTATTGTGGCCAGCCTGCATCTATTTTATATTGTTTCATCTGTTGAGTATTGTGGCCAGCCTGCATCTATTTTATATTGTTTCATCTGTTCAGTATTGTGGCCAGCCTGCATCTATTTTATATTGTTTCATCTGTTCAGTATTATGGCCAGCTTGCATCTATTTTATATTGTTTCATCTGTTCAGTATTGTGTCTGCATCTATTTTATACCATGTAATCTGTTCAGTATTGTGGTCAGCCTGCATCTATTTTGTACCATTTAATCTGTTCAGTATTGTGGCCAGCCTGCATCTATTTTATACTGTTTCATCTGTTCAGTATTGTGGCCAGCCTGCATCTATTTTATATTGTTTCATCTGTTGAGTATTGTGGCCAGCCTGCATCTATTTTATATTGTTTCATCTGTTGAGTATTGTGGCCAGCCTGCATCTATTTTATATTGTTTCATCTGTTCAGTATTGTGGCCAGCGTGCATCTATTTTATACCGTGTAATCTGTTCAGTATTGTGGCCAGCCTGCATCTATTTTGTACCATTTAATATGTTCGGTATTGTGGCCAGCCTGCATCTATTTTGTACTGTTTAATCTGTTCAGTATTGTGGCCAGCCTGTATCTGTTTTATATTGTTTCATCTGTTCAGTATTGTGGCCAGCCTGCATCTATTTTATATTGTTTCATCTGTTCAGTATTGTGGCCAGCCTGCATCTATTTTATATTGTTTCATCTGTTCAGTATTGTGGCCAGCCTGCATCTATTTTATACCGTGTAATCTGTTCAGTATTGTGGTCAGCCTGCATCTATTTTGTACCATTTAATCTGTTCAGTATTGTGGCCAGCCTGCATCTATTTTATACCGTGTAATCTGTTCAGTATTGTGGTCAGCCTGCATCTATTTTGTACCGTGTAATCTGTTCAGTATTGTGGTCAGCCTGCATCTATTTTGTACCATTTAATCTGTTCAGTATTGTGGTCAGCCTGCATCTATTTTGTACCATTTAATCTGTTCAGTATTGTGGCCAGCCTGCATCTATTTTGTACCATTTAATCTGTTCAGTATTGTGGCCAGCTTGTATCTGTTTTATATTGTTTCATCTGTTCAGTATTGTGGTCAGCCTGCATCTATTTTGTACACTTTAATCTGTTCAGTATTGTGGCCAGCCTGCATCTATTTTATATTGTTTCATCTGTTCAGTATTGTGGCCAGCCTACATCTATTTTATATTGTTTCATCTGTTCAGTATTGTGGCCAGCCTGCATCTATTTTATATTGTTTCATCTGTTCAGTATTGTGGCCAGCCTGCATCTATTTTATACCGTTAAATCTGTTCAGTATTGTGGTCAGCCTGCATCTATTTTGTACCATTTAATCTGTTCAGTATTGTGGCCAGCCTGCATCTATTTTATATTGGTTCATCTGTTCAGTATTGTGGCCAGCCTGCATCTATTTTATATTGTTTCATCTGTTCAGTATTGTGGCCAGCCTGCATCTATTTTGTAACATTTAATCTGTTCAGTATTGTGGCCAGCCTGCATCTATTTTATACCGTTTAATCTGTTCAGTATTGTGGCCAGCCTGCATCTATTTTATATTGTTTCATCTGTTCAGTATTGTGGCCAGCCTGCATCTATTTTATACAGTGTAATCTGTTCAGTATTGTGGTCAGCCTGCATCTATTTTGTACCATTTAATCTGTTCAGTATTGTGGCCAGCCTGCATCTATTTTATACCGTGTAATCTGTTCAGTATTGTGGTCAGCCTGCATCTATTTTGTACCATTTAATCTGTTCAGTATTGTGGCCAGCCTGCATCTATTTTATATTGTTTCATCTGTTCAGTATTGTGGCCAGCCTGCATCTATTTTATATTGTTTCATCTGTTCAGTATTGTGGCCAGCCTGCATCTATTTTATACCGTGTAATCTGTTCAGTATTGTGGCCAGCCTGCATCTATTTTGTACCATTTAATATGTTCGGTATTGTGGCCAGCCTGCTTCTAATTTATACTGTTTAATCTGTTCAGTATTGTGGCCAGCCTGCATCTATTTTGTACCATTTAATATGTTCGGTATTGTGGCCAGCCTGCATCTATTTTGTACTGTTTAATCTGTTCAGTATTGTGGCCAGCCTGTATCTGTTTTATATTGTTTCATCTGTTCAGTATTGTGGCCAGCCTGCATCTATTTTATATTGTTTCATCTGTCAGTATTGTGGCCAGCCTGCATCTATTTTATATTATTTCATCTGTTCAGTATTGTGGCCAGCCTGCATCTATTTTATATTGTTTCATCTGTTCAGTATTGTGGCCAGCCTGCATCTATTTTATACCATGTAATCTGTTCAGTATTGTGGTCAGCCTGCATCTATTTTATATTGTTTCATCTGTTCAGTATTGTGGCCAGCCTGCATCTATTTTATACCGTGTAATCTGTTCAGTATTGTGGTCAGCCTGCATCTATTTTATATTGTTTCATCTGTTCAGTATTGTGGCCAGCCTGCATCTATTTTATATTGTTTCATCTGTTGAGTATTGTGGCCAGCCTGCATCTATTTTATATTGTATCATCTGTTCAGTATTGTGGCCAGCCTGCATCTAATTTATATTGTTTCATCTGTTCAGTATTGTGGCCAGCCTGCATCTATTTTATACCGTGTAATCTGTTCAGTATTGTGGCCAGCCTGCATCTATTTTGTACCATTTAATATGTTCGGTATTGTGGCCAGCCTGATTCTAATTTATACTGTTTAATCTGTTCAGTATTGTGGCCAGCCTGCATCTATTTTGTACCATTTAATATGTTCGGTATTGTGGCCAGCCCGCATCTATTTTGTACTGTTTAATCTGTTCAGTATCTATTTTGTACCATTTAATCTGTTCAGTATTGTGGCCAGCCTGCATCTATTTTGTACCATTTAATATGTTCGGTATTGTGGCCAGCCTGCATCTATTTTGTACCATGTAATCTGTTCAGTATTGTGGCCAGCCTGCATCTATTTTGTACCATTTAATCTGTTCAGTATTGTGGCCAGCCTGCATCTATTTTATATTGTTTCATCTGTTCAGTATTGTGGCCAGCCTGCATCTATTTTATATTGTTTCATCTGTTCAGTATTGTGGCCAGCCTGCATCTATTTTGTAACATTTAATCTGTTCAGTATTGTGGCCAGCCTACATCTATTTTATACCGTGTAATCTGTTCAGTATTGTGGCCAGCCTGCATCTATTTTGTACCATTTAATATGTTCGGTATTGTGGCCAGCCTGCTTCTAATTTATACTGTTTAATCTGTTCAGTATTGTGGCCAGCCTGCATCTATTTTGTACCATTTAATATGTTCGGTATTGTGGCCAGCCTGCATCTATTTTGTACTGTTTAATCTGTTCAGTATCTATTTTGTACCATTTAATCTGTTCAGTATTGTGGCCAGCCTGCATCTATTTTGTACCATTTAATATGTTCGGTATTGTGGCCAGCCTGCATCTATTTTGTACCGTGTAATCTGTTCAGTATTGTGGCCAGCCTGCATCTATTTTATATTGTTTCATCTGTTCAGTATTGTGGCCAGCCTGCATCTATTTTATATTGTTTCATCTGTTCAGTATTGTGGCCAGCCTGCATCTATTTTGTAACATTTAATCTGTTCAGTATTGTGGCCAGCCTGCATCTATTTTATACCGTTTAATCTGTTCAGTATTGTGGCCAGGCCTGCATCTATTTTATATTGTTTCATCTGTTCAGTATTGTGGCCAGCCTGCATCTATTTATACAGTGTAATTCTGTTCAGTATTGTGGTCAGCCTGCAATCTATTTTTGTACCATTTAATCTGTTCAGTATTGTGGCCAGCCTGCATCTATTTTATACCGTGTAATCTGTTCAGTATTGTGGTCAGCCTGCATCTATTTTGTACCATTTAATCTGTTTCATATGTGTTCCAGCCTGACAGTCTATTTTATATTGTTTCATCTGTTCAGTATTGTGGGCCAGCTGCATCTATTTTATATTGTTTCATCTGTTCAGTATTGTGCCAGCCTGCATCTATTTTATACCGTGTAATTGTTCAGTATTGTGGCCAGCCTGCATCTATTTTGTACCATTTAAATGTTCGGTATTGTTGCCAGCCTGCTTCTAATTTATACTGTTTAATCTGTTCAGTATTGTGGCCAGCCTGCATCTATTTTGTACCATTTTAATATTTTCGGTATTGTGGCCAGCCTGCATCTATTTTGTACTGTTTAATCTGTTCAGTATTGTGGCCAGCCTGTATCTGTTTTATATTGTTTCATCTGTTCAGTATTGTGGCCAGCCTGCATCTATTTTATATTGTTTCATCTGTCAGTATTGTGGGCCAGCCTGCATCTATTTTATATTAGTTCATCTGTTCAGTATTGTGGGCCAGCCTGCATCTATTTTATATTGTTTCATCTGTTCAGTATTGTGGCCAGCCTGCATCTATTTCATACCGTGTAATCTGTTCAGTATTGTGGTCAGCCTGCATCTATTTTATATTGTTTCATCTGTTCAGTATTGTGGCCAGCCTGCATCTATTTTATACCGTGTAATCTGTTCAGTATTGTGGTCAGCCTGCATCTATTTTATATTGTTTCATCTGTTCAGTATTGTGGCCAGCCTGCATCTATTTTATATTGTTTCATCTGTTCAGTATTGTGGCCAGCCTGCATCTAATTTATATTGTTTCATCTGTTCAGTATTGTGGCCAGCCTGCATCTATTTTATACCGTGTAATCTGTTCAGTATTGTGGCCAGCCTGCATCTATTTTGTACCATTTAATATGTTCGGTATTGTGGCCAGCCTGCTTCTAATTTATACTGTTTAATCTGTTCAGTATTGTGGCCAGCCTGCATCTATTTTGTACCATTTAATATGTTCGGTATTGTGGCCAGCCTGCATCTATTTTGTACTGTTTAATCTGTTCAGTATCTATTTTGTACCATTTAATCTGTTCAGTATTGTGGCCAGCCTGCATCTATTTTGTACCATTTAATATGTTCGGTATTGTGGCCAGCCTGCATCTATTTTGTACCGTGTAATCTGTTCAGTATTGTGGCCAGCCTGCATCTATTTTGTACCATTTAATATGTTCGGTATTGTGGCCAGCCTGCATCTATTTTGTACTGTTTAATCTGTTCAGTATCTATTTTGTACCGTTTAATCTGTTCAGTATCTATTTTGTACCGTTTAATCTGTTCAGTATCTATTTTGTACCATTTAATCTGTTCAGTATCTATTTTGTACTGTTTAATCTGTTCAGTATCTATTTTGTACCGTTTCATCTGTTCAATTTTGTGGCCAGCCTGCATCTATTTTCTTATGAACAGCCTCCTTGTTGTTGATTAAGGGGCTAAGATATTCACTGTTTGTGACATGGTAGCTACGGGCAAGGAACATCTCCTGCATGATTGCCTGGACGCAGTCAAGGGCCACAGGCTGTTAAGAGACAAATCATGGATGGCTCAGGCAGAATATACCATCATGGAAGTGTGCCCATTTGAGAAGATTGGCAGAGGCAAGGAGTGGGTCAGAGTGCCAAACAGAAATTAAGACGTGTGGGTTTATAATCACAGTGGGACGTGAGTGTTGGGGGTGGCCAGTGGGCGCTACGGAAGTAAAAATTCAGCAATTCATTCAGGATTGCTCTCGTCCTGGTGATGTGATTATTTATAATGATGGCTCTGTGTTAAGAGGTAAAAAAGTGCCTGGGGATTCATAGCAAAAGAAAGTGGCCGATGTCTAGTAAAGGAGAGTCCTATGATACTTCTTCTTCTTCTGCTGCGTTCATCCGGAGTTTTTTTTTGGACATGATTGCGTTGTGCCTGCTTACAGCAGAGCTGCGTTCTTGCGCCGTTAGGCCGACACATCCGACTTCTGCGGGCATTTGTTGACCGGGTTAACCTTCCCGGGTCATATGATACTACAACCTCAAGTCTGAGCATGGAGGTGGTTACTGCAGATTGCCGCTGGTTGGAAAACAAACTATATACGCATGTTGTCATTGTAACTGATTCACAAAGCATGCGGACAATGGTGAAGACTGGCATGCTTCATGCAGAATGGCATGCATCAATTTAGAGTTCGCGGGCTGTGAGCATTCGCTGGATCTTTACTCCAGGACACTCTGGTGTGGTTGGCAATGAACAGGCAGACAGAGTGGCTGGTGATGCATCATTGAGGGGTGATTTGATGCATGATAAGGCAAATGTGGTGAAGGCCCTCTGGAAGCATGTTAATAATGCAGATGAACAGACAGGCAATCATGGTCTAGAGAGAATGCAGTAGCAAGGGGTGGTCAGAGGATCTGGTTGACAGTCGTCACTCAGAGGTAAAGCAAGATGGACATATAATCAGATTGCAATGGGCACCATTAGAATTGAATTCTACCCTGACCGTTGAAGATGATGACTGAGCGCTTATTGAAATGTCCCGTATGTAATGATGTCGATTCTTGACTCAAGTTTCTGACCTGTTCAATTTCATCGTTGCTGATTGTGATCTTTGGTTGGTGTGTTAAGTTTATCTGCTGACATGGTTTTTGTTTTGTTTCAGTTCAGGAAAAGATGTTGATTTTCACTGTCTCTGGACAGACGGATCAACACTTCTAATTTGTTAGTACTGTTTGAGAGGAGGACTGTCATTTGCATCTCTAAGTTCCAGAAATAGATTTCCACCAATTTTAGATGGATCACAATTACTTCTGATCTGATCAATTTTTTAAAAATATTTCTCAATACAATTTCAGCATCCAGTATATAGTATGATATAAAGTAAATTTGTTTCTATGTAGTCACTGCTCAATATGATAACAGAATCAAATAAGATGAATTGTTTTTATGTAGTCATGGTTGAATATGAAAACAGTATGAAATATGATAAATGTGTTTCTGTTTAGTGCTCATCCACTATGAAAATAATTGACCTTATGTGTAAAGGAAGGCAATATTACAAGTGGGTAAACTACACCAAGAGAGTGAAGAAGAAAATAAATTCATGGCATGTCCTTGACAGGACATCACAAACAACCCCAGCATTTTTGGCTGGTTGTAATTTACTAGGCAATGTTGACGTTCAGTAGTTTGCCACTGCTGTCTAAAAGACCTGAATGAAGTGACCTACATGAAGACAGCGAAGACATGATTGAGTGTGCTGAAGACACAATTCCTTCAATACAGGCATGGCACTGTATGATGATTAATGAATTAACACAAGAAAAGAACCACTGACCAAACAATGTATGACCCTACACCCGGCTGTATGCAGATCCAAACACACACCATTTGTACATACCTTTGGAGCTCTGCTGGAAGTCTCCGGCCCCCGGCTGCCCAAACTCACCCGTGGGAGATGACTTGGAGAAGTCTACAGCAGATGGGATGTGACCTTCACTCCCGACCATCACTGAAGCTTGTGACCCAGCAGCAGCAGCAGATACAGGTGCTCCGCCAGCCATCTGTCATTTTGTTTGAAACAGGTGAAATAAAAACAGTCAGTATGATATCTGTACCACAGCTTGAGTCTAATAAGAAAGTTATATTGAGGGAAGAGGAACAAAGGTCTTCTTCTTCTCCAACTTCTTCTTGAGATCACTCTCCTTAATGATAAGTTCCCTTTATGAATTCGACAGGAGTCTCCATGGTGATGTGGTCAAGCTGTCTGACTCGGGCTCCAAAGGTTGTGGGTTCGATTCCGGGCCATATCCTTCGGTTCACGGGTGCATTTTTTTAGACTCCTGTGGGTCGTCATTGGAGCTACGGCGTTTGTGCTGTGTGCGACGCTGTCCGAGCTGCAGAAAGAGACTGAGCCATATGGGATAAAAACCTGGTGCAATGAAGTCGACCCTGTCGACTTTTAAGCGACTTTTTACAAATAAATTTGACTATATTTTTGGAGTTTAGTGGGCCAGTATGTCTTGTGAAGCTAGACATATAGCAAGGAGATTTTATAGCAATATGAAACTTGTGCAAGTCACAAGAAGTTAAACTTAGCACCAAACTTGCAATATTTAATTCTAACATTACATCAGCACTACTGTCTGGTTCAGAATCATGAAGAACGACTACAAATAAACTACAGATTTCATTAACTGGTGCCTGTGGAAAATATAAGGATTAAATTAGCATGATAGAATCATTGATGTGGAGCTCATGGAGAGAACTTGACAATTACCGGTGAAGTAAGAGATTGGATAAAACATGCCTGGAGAAAGCCTGACAATTGTAAAACTAGAAATTCCTTTGTCTGGAATCCACACGGCAACAGAAACAGAGGAAGATCTAAAAGACATGGAGAAGAGAAAGGGGCAGAAATTAGTAATATAGGGAGGACATGGAGGGAACTGCATGGGACAGCCAAGGATAGGACAGCATGGAGCAAGCTGGCTGCATGAGACAGCCAAGGATAGGACAACATGGAGTGAGCTGGCTGCATGGGACAGCCAAGGATAGGACAGCTTGGAGTGAGCTGGCTGAGCTCCCCTGTTCCTATGGGGGATACAGGGTGAAAGAATAAATGAACGAACAAACTTTACTTTCAAAAGTCACAAAGAAGTAGCAGTAGCTCGCCACACAGAGAACAGTTAGTTAGTCGACAGATCATCCTCATTGCACATCAAACCATTCAGTCCATAAGTGCTTGGATCCCCTCCTCAGCAAATCCTGCAGTGTATAGCGGCTCACAACACCAGTTCTGTGTTAGGTTTATTAATCTTCTTTGGCTTAGTGCTCTTGTTTAGCAACATCTCTTTTAACTTGCTGTTCTCGCAGTCTGACCATGGTTGTAGATTCAGTCATCACTTGGTTCTTGCAAAACTCTTACTTCTCATAGAGCATTCAGTATGTCAGCCTGTCCCATGGCTCATCCACCCTTCAAAGTAGCATCATCCGCAAGCCTGTCAGCCAGCTCATTTCATTGTACATAAAGTACACCCGCGTGCCCTGGCATGAAAATGAAGATAATCTTTGCCAGCCATGACTGCCCCAGAGACACCTACCAGTGTCTTTGGATCCATCCCATCTCTATCATCCTGGGCATACTTATTGAGTCACTAAAGGAAGGATGCCTGAGTGAAGGTCTGTCTCGAGCCATGCTATACACAGAACAATCCTGTTGAAAATGTTCAGCAGTTTCTTTTCCTGGCTGATACTGTACTGTGTACAGACCCTGTTTCCTGGCTGATACTGTACTGTGTACAGACCCTGTTTCCTGGCTGATACTGTACTGTGTACAGACCCTGTTTCCTGGCTGTACTGACTGTGTACAGACCCTTGTTTCCTGGCTGATACTGTACTGTGTACAGACCCTGTTTCCTGGCTGATACTGTACTGTGTACAGACCCTGTTTCCTGGCTGATACTGTACTGTGTACAGACCCTGTTTCCTGGCTGATACTGTACTGTGTACAGACCCTGTTTTCCTGGCTGATACTGTACTGTGTACAGACCCTGTTTCCTGGCTGATACTGTACTGTGTACAGACCCTGTTTCCTGGCTGATACTGTACTGTGTACAGACCCTGTTTCCTGGCTGATACTGTACTGTGTACAGACCCTGTTTCCTGGCTGATACTGTACTGTGTACAGACCCTGTTTCCTGGCTGATACTGTACTGTGTACAGACCCTGTTCCTGGCTGATACTGTACTGTGTACAGACCCTGTTTCCTGGCTGATACTGTACTGTGTACATGACCCTGTTTTCCTGGCTGATACTGTACTGTGTACAGACCCTGTTTCCTGGGCTGATACTGTAACTGTGTACAGACCCTGTTTCCTGGCTGATACTGTACTGTGTACAGACCCTGTTTCCTGGCTGACCTACCTGTAGCTGTGTACAGACCCGTTTCTGGCTGATCTGTACTGTGTACAGACCCTGTTTCCTGGCTGATACTGTACTGTGTACAGACCACTGTTTCCTGGCTGATACTGTACTGTGTACAGACCCCTGTTTTCCTGGCTGACACGTGTAATGTGTACAGACCCTGTTTCCTGGCTGATACTGTACTTGTACAGACCCTGTTTCCTGGCTGATTACTGTACTGTGTACAGACCTGTTTCCTGGCTGATACTGTACTGTGTACCGACCCTGTTTCCTGGCTGATACTGTACTGTGTACATACAGACCCTGTGATTTGTTTTCCTGGCTGCATACTGTACTGTGTACAGACCCTGTGATTTGTTTTCCTGGCTGATACTGTACTGTGTACAGACCCTGTGATTTGTTTTCCTGGCTGATACTTCTGTGTACAGACCCTGTGATTTGTTTTCCTGGCTGATACTGTACTGTGTACAGACCCTGTGATTTGTTTTTCCTGGCTGATACTGTACTGTGTACAGACTCTGTGATTTGTTTTCCTGGCTGATACTGTACTGTGTACAGATCCTGTGATTTGTTTTCCTGGCTGATACTGTACTGTGTACAGACCCTGTTTCCTGGCTGATACTGTACTGTGTACAGACCCTGTGATTTGTTTTCCTGGCTGATACTGTACTGTGTACAGACCCTGTGATTTGTTTTCCTGGCTGATACTGTACTGTGTACAGACCCTGTGATTTGTTTTCCTGGCTGATACTGTACTGTGTACAGACCCTGTTTCCTGGCTGATACTGTACTGTGTACAGACCCTGTTTCCTGGCTGATACTGTACTGTGTACAGACCCTGTTTCCTGGCTGATACTGTACTGTGTACAGACCCTGTTTTCCTGGCTGATACTGTACTGTGTACAGACCCTGTTTTTCCCGGCTGATACTGTATGTGACAGACCCTGTGATGTTTTCCTGGCTGATACTGTACTGTGTACAGACCCTGTTTCCTGCTGATACTGTACTGTGTACAGACCCTGTTTTTCCTGGCTGATACTGTACTGTGTACAGACCCTTTTTTCCTGGCTGATACTGTACTGTGTACAGACCCTTTGTTTCCTGGCTGATACTGTACTGTGTACAGACCCTGTTTCCTGGCTGATACTGTACTGTGTACAGACCGTTTCCTGGCTGATACTGTACTGTGTACACCCTTTTTTCCTGGCTGATACTGTACTGTGTACAGACCCTGTTTCCTGGCTGATACTGTACTGTGTACAGACCCTGTTTCCTGGCTGATACTGTACTGTGTACAGACCCTGTTTCTGGCTGATACTGTACTTGTACAGACCCTGTTTTCCTGGTGATACTGTACTGTGTACAGACCTGTTTCCTGGCTGATACTGTACGTGTACAGACCTGTTTCCTGGCTATACTGTCTGTTACAGACCTGTTTCCTGGCTGATACTGTACTTGTACAGACCCTTTTTTTCCTGGCTGATACTGTACTGGTACAGACCCTGTTTCCTGGTGATACTGTACTGTGTACAGACCCTGTTGTTTTCTGGCGACTGTCTGTGTACGACTGTGATTTTCCTGGCTGATACTTACTGTGTACAGACCCTGTTCCTGGCTGATACTGTACTGTGTACAGACCCTGTTTCCTGGCTGATACTGTACTGTGTACAGCCTGTTTCCTGCTGATACTGTACTGTGTACAGCCCTGTTTCTGGCTGATACTGTACTGTGTACAGACCCTGTTTTCCTGGCTGATACTGTACTGTGTACAGACCCTGTTTCCTGGTGATACTGTACTGTGTACAGACCGTTTCCTGGCTGATACTGTACTGTGTAAGACCCTGTTTCCTGATACTGTACTGTGTACAGACCCTGTTTCCTGGCTGATACTGTACTGTGTACAGACCTGTTTCCTGGCTGAACTGTCTGTGTACGACTGTTTTCGGCTGATACTGTACTGTGTACAGACCTGTTTCCTGGCTGATACTGTACTGTGTCCCGTTCTGGCTGATACTGTACTGTTACAGACCCTGTTTCCTGGCTGATACTGTACTGTGTACAGACCCTGTTTCTGGCTGATACGTACTGTGTACAGACCCTGTTTCCTGGCTGATACTGTACTGTGTACAGACCTGTTTCCTGGCTGATACTGTACTGTGTACAGACCCTTTTCCTGGTGATACTGTACTGTGTACAGACCCTGTTTCCTGGCTGATACTGTACTGTGTACAGACCTGTTTCCTGGCTGATACTGTACTGTGTACAGACCTGTTTCCGGCTGATACTGTACTGTGTACGACCCTGTTTCCTGCTGATACTGTACTGGTACAGACCTGTTTCCTGGCTGATACTGTACTGTGTACAGACCCTGTTTTTCTGTACTGTGTACAGACCCTGTTTCCTGGCTGATACTGTACTGTGTACAGACCCTTTGTTCGGTGAACTTCTGTGTACGACTGTGATGTTTCTGGCTGATACTGTACTTGTACAGACCCTGTTTTCCTGGCTGATACTGTACTGTGTACAGACCCTGTTTCTGGCTGATACTGTACTGGTACAGACCGTTTCCTGTTTGTGTACAGACCCTTTTCTGGCTGATACTGTACTGTGTACAGACCCTGTGATTTGTTTCCTGGCTGATACTGTACTGTTAAGACCCTGTGATTTGTTTCCTGGCTGATACTGTACTGTGTACAGACCCTGTTTCTGGCTGATACTGTACTGTGTACAGACCCTGTTTTCCTGGCTGATACTGTACTGTGTACAGACCCTGTTTTCTGGCTGATACTGTCTGGTACAGACCCTGTTGTTTTCTGGCGACTGTCTGTGTACGACTGTGATGTTTCTGGCTGATACTGTACTTGTACAGACCCTGTGATTTGTTTCCTGCTGATACTGTCTGGTAAGACCCTGTTTTCTGGCTGATACTGTACTGTGTACGACCCTGTTTTCCTGGCTGATACTGTAGTGTACAGACCCTTTTTTTCTGGCTGATACTGTACTGTGTACAGACCCTGTTTGTTCTGCTGTACGCTGTTCGCGTTTCTGTGTACGACTGTGTCCTGTTCTGCTGTACGACTGTGATGTTTCCTGGCTGATACTGTACTGTGTACAGACCCTGTTTCCTGGCTGATACTGTACTGTGTACAGACCTGTTTCCTGGCTGATACTGTACTTGTCAGACCCGTTTGTTCTGCTGTACGCTGTTGCTGTTTCTGGCGACGTATGTTCGCTGTTTCTGTGTACGACTGTGATGTTTTCCTGGCTGATACTGTACTGTGTACAGACCTTTTCCTGGCTGATACTGTACTGTACAGACCCTGTTTCCTGGCTGATACTTACTGACTGTGTACAGACCCTGTTTCCTGGCTGATACTGTACTGTGTACAGACCCTGTTTCCTGGCTGATACTGTACTGTGTACAGACCCTGTGATTTGTTTTCCTGGCTGATACTGTACTGTGTACAGACCCTGTGATTTGGTTTCCTGGCTGATACTGTACTGTGTACAGACCCTGTTTCCTGGCTGATACTGTACTGTGTACAGACCCTGTTTCCTGGCTGATACTGTACTGTGTACAGACCCTGTTTCCTGGCTGATACTGTACTGTGTACAGACCCTGTTTCCTGGCTGATACTGTACTGTGTACAGACCCTGTTTCCTGGCTGATACTGTACTGTGTACAGACCCTGTTTTCCTGGCTGATACTGTACTGTGTACAGACCCTGTTTTCCTGGCTGATACTGTACTGTGTACAGACCCTGTTTCCTGGCTGATACTGTACTGTGTACAGACCCTGTTTTCCTGGCTGATACTGTACTGTGTACAGACCCTGTTTTCCTGGCTGATACTGTACTGTGTACAGACCCTGTTTTCTTGGCTGATACTGTACTGTGTACAGACCCTGTTTTCTTGGCTGATACTGTACTGTGTACAGACCCTGTTTCATGGCTGATACTGTACTGTGTACAGACCCTGTTTTCCTGGCTGATACTGTACTGTGTACAGACCCTGTTTCCTGGCTGATACTGTACTGTGTACAGACCACTGTTTCCTGGCTGATACTGTACTGTGTACAGACCCTGTTTCCTGGCTGATACTGTACGTGTGTACAGACCCTGTTTCTGGCTGATACTGTACTGTGTACAGACCCTGTTTCCTGGCTGATACTGTACTGTGTACAGACCCTGTTTCCTGGCTGATACTGTACTGTGTACAGACCCTGTTTCCTGGCTGATACTGTACTGTGTACAGACCCTGTTTTCCTGGCTGATACTGTACTGTGTACAGACCCTGTTTCCTGGCTGATACTGTACTGTGTACAGACCCTGTGATTTGTTTTCCTGGCTGATACTGTACTGTGTACAGACCCTGTTTCCTGGCTGATACTGTACTGTGTACAGACCCTGTGATTTGTTTTCCTGGCTGATACTGTACTGTGTACAGACCCTGTGATTTGGTTTCCTGGCTGATACTGTACTGTGTACAGACCCTGTGATTTGTTTCCTGGCTGATACTGTACTGTGTACAGACCCTGTGATTTGTTTTCTGGCTGATACTGTACTGTGTACAGACCCTGTGATTTGTTTTCCTGGCTGATACTGTACTGTGTACAGACCCTGTGATTTGTTTTCCTGGCTGATACTGTACTGTGTACAGACCCTGTGATTTGTTTTCCTGGCTGATACTGTACTGTGTACAGACCCTGTGATTTGTTTTCCTGGCTGATACTGTACTGTGTACAGACCCTGTGATTTGTTTTCCTGGCTGATACTGTACTGTGTACAGACCCTGTTTCCTGGCTGATACTGTACTGTGTACAGACCCTGTTTTCCTGGCTGATACTGTACTGTGTACAGACCCTGTTTTCCTGGCTGATACTGTACTGTGTACAGACCCCGTTTTTCCTGGCTGATACTGTACTGTGTACAGACCCTGTTTCCTGGCTGATACTGTACTATGTACAGACCCTGTGATTTGTTTTCCTGGCTGATACTGTACTGTGTAAAGACCCTGTTTCCTGGCTGATACT
Organism: Cepaea nemoralis; assembly: GCA_014155875.1. Classification (NCBI taxonomy): domain Eukaryota; kingdom Metazoa; phylum Mollusca; class Gastropoda; order Stylommatophora; family Helicidae; genus Cepaea; species Cepaea nemoralis. The sequence goes on from JACEFZ010023974.1 coordinate 117,170, forward strand.
GTACTGTGTACAGACCCTGTTTTCCTGGCTGATACTGTACTGTGTACAGACCCTGTTTTTCCCGGCTGATACTGTACTGTGTACAGACCCTGTTTTCCTGGCTGATACTGTACTGTGTACAGACCCTGTTTCCTGGCTGATACTGTACTGTGTACAGACCTGTTTTTCCTGGCTGATACTGTACTGTGTACAGACCCTTTTTTTTCCTGGCTGATACTGTACTGTGTACAGACCCTGTTTTCCTGGCTGATACTGTACTGTGTACAGACCCTGTTTCCTGGCTGATACTGTACTGTGTACAGACCCTGTGTTTCCTGGCTGATACTGTACTGTGTACAGACCCTGTTTTCCTGGCTGATACTGTACTGTGTACAGACCCTGTTTCCTGGCTGATACTGTACTGTGTACAGACCCTGTGATTGTTTTTCCCGGCTGATACTGTACTGTGTACAGACCTTTTTTTTCCTGGCTGATACTGTACTGTGTACAGACCCTGTTTTCCTGCTGATACTGTACTGTGTACAGACCCTGTTTTCCCTGGCTGATACTGTACTGTGTACAGACCCTGTTTACCTGGCTGATACTGTACTGTGTACAGACCCTGTTTTCCTGGCTGATACTGTACTGTGTACAGACCCTGTTTCCTGGCTGATACTGTACTGTGTACAGACCCTTTTTTTTTCCTGGCTGATACTGTACTGTGTACAGACCCTGTTTTCCTGGCTGATACTGTACTGTGTACAGACCCTGTTTCCTGGCTGATACTGTACTGTGTACAGACCCTGTTTTCCTGGCTGATACTGTACTGTGTACAGACCCTGTTTTTCCCGGCTGATACTGTACTGTGTACAGACCCTGTTTTTCCCGGCTGATACTGTACTGTGTACAGACCCTTTTTGTTCCTGGCTGATACTGTACTGTGTACAGACCCTGTTTCCTGGCTGATACTGTACTGTGTACAGACCCTGTTTTTCCCGGCTGATACTGTACTGTGTACAGACCCTGTTTCCTGGCTGATACTGTACTGTGTACAGACCCTGTTTCCTGGCTGATACTGTACTGTGTACAGACCCTGTTTCCTGGCTGATACTGTACTGTGTACAGACCCTGTTTCCTGGCTGATACTGTACTGTGTACAGACCCTGTTTCCTGGCTGATACTGTACTGTGTACAGACCCTGTTTCCTGGCTGATACTGTCTGTACAGACCCTGTTTCCTGATACTGTCTGTGTAAATTTTTCCTGGCTGATACTGTTTGTACAGACCCTGTTTGTATCTAGATACCTGTGACTTGTTTCCTGGCTGATACTGTACTGTGTACAGACTTTCCTGGCTTCTGTTGTTTCGACCTGTACTGTTCGCCTGGGTACTGTACTGTGTACAACCTGTTTTCCTGGCGTATTGTTGTGTACAGACCTGTATTTGTGATACTGTACTGTGTAAAACCCTGTTTCCTGGCTATACTGTACTGGTACAGCCCTGTATTTTTCCTGGCTGATATGTACTGTACAGACCCTGTGATCTGCTTTCCTGGTGATACTGTGTACAGACCCTGTTTCCTGGCTGTACTGACTGTGTACCCTGTTTCCTGGCTGATACTGTACTGTGTACAGACCGTTTCTGGTACTGTACTGTGTAAACCCTGTTTCCTGGCTGATACTGTACTGTGTACAGACCCTGTTTCCTGGCTGATACTGTACTGTGTACAGACCCTGTTTCCTGGCTGATACTGTCTGTGTACAGACCCTTTTCCTGGCTGATACTTCTGTGTACAGACCCTGTTTTCTGTGATGTACTGTGTACAGACCCTGTTTCCTGGCTGATACTGACTGTGTACAGACCCTGTTCCTGGCTGATACTGACTGTGTACAGACCCTGTTTCTGGCTGATACTGATGTGTACAGACCCTGTTTCCGGCTGATACTGTACTGGTACAGACCCTGTTTCCTGCTGATACTGTAGTGACAGACCCTGTTTCCTGGCTGATACTGTACTGTGTCAGACCTTTTGCTGCTGTCTGTACTGTGTACAGACCCTTTCCTGGTATACTGTACTGTGTACAGACCCTGTTTCCTGGCTGATACTGTACTGTGTACAGACCCTGTTTCCTGGCTGTACTGTACTGTGTACAGACCCTGTTTCCTGCTGATACTGTTGTGTACAGACCCTTTCCTGGCTGATACTGTCTGTGTACAGACCCTGTTTTCCTGGTGATCTGTACTGTGTACAGACCCTGTTTCCTGTATACTGTACTGTACTGTTTCTGATACAGACTGTGTCCCCGTTTCCTGGCTGATACTGACTGTGTACAACCTTTTCCTGGCAACTGTACTGTGTACAGACCCTGTTTCTGTGTGATACTGTACTGTGTACAGACCCTGTTTTTCCTGGCTGATACTGTACTGTGTAAACCCTGTTTCCTGGTACTGTACTGTGTACAGACCCGTTTCCTGGCTGACTGTACTGTGTACAGACCCTGTTCCTGGCTGATATGTACTGTACAGACCCTGTTTCCTGGCTGATACTGTACTGTGTACAGACCCTGTTTCCTGGCTGATACTGTACTTGTACAGACCCTGTTTTCCTGGCTGATACTGTACTGTGTACAGCCCGTTTCCTGGCTGATACTGTACTGTGTACAGACCCTGTCTGGCTGATACTGCTGTACAACCCTGTTTCTGGCTGATACTGTCTGTCAGACCCTTTTCCTGGTGATAGACTGTGTAGACCCTGTTTCCTGGCTGATACTGTATGTGTACAGACCCTGTTTCCTGGCTGATACTGTACTGTGTACAGACCCTGTTTCCTGGCTGATACTGTACTGTACAGACCCTTTCCTGGCTGACTGTACTGTGTCAGCCCTGTTTCCTCTGTCTTGTACTGTGTACAGACCCTGTTTCCTGGCTGATACTGTACTGTGTACAGACCCTGTTTCCTGGCTGATACTGTACTGTGTACAGACCCTGTTTCCTGGCTGATACTGTACTGTGTACAGACCCTGTTTTCCTGGCTGATACTGTACTGTGTACAGACCCTGTTTCCTGGCTGATACTGTACTGTGTACAGACCCTGTTTCCTGGCTGATACTGTACTGTGTACAGACCCTGTTTCCTGGCTGATACTGTACTGTGTACAGACCCTGTTTCCTGGCTGATACTGTACTGTGTACAGACCCTGTTTCCTGGCTGATACTGTACTGTGTACAGACCCTGTTTCCTGGCTGATACTGTACTGTGTACAGACCCTGTTTCCTGGCTGATACTGTACTGTGTACAGACCCTGTTTCCTGGCTGATACTGTACTGTGTACAGACCCTGTTTCCTGGCTGATACTGTACTGTGTACAGACCCTGTTTCCTGGCTGATACTGTACTGTGTACAGACCCTGTTTCCTGGCTGATACTGTACTGTGTACAGACCCTGTTTCCTGGCTGATACTGTACTGTGTACAGACCCTGTTTCCTGGCTGATACTGTACTGTGTACAGACCCTGTTTCCTGGCTGATACTGTACTGTGTACAGACCCTGTTTCCTGGCTGATACTGTACTGTGTACAGACCCTGTTTCCTGGCTGATACTGTACTGTGTACAGACCCTGTTTCCTGGCTGATACTGTACTGTGTACAGACCCTGTTTCCTGGCTGATACTGTACTGTGTACAGACCCTGTTTCCTGGCTGATACTGTACTGTGTACAGACCCTGTTTCCTGGCTGATACTGTACTGTGTACAGACCCTGTTTCCTGGCTGATACTGTACTGTGTACAGACCCTGTTTTCCTGGCTGATACTGTACTGTGTACAGACCTGTTTTCCTGGCTGATACTGTACTGTGTACAGACCCTGTTTCCTGGCTGATACTGTACTGTGTACAGACCCTGTTTCCTGGCTGATACTGTACTGTGTACAGACCCTGTTTCCTGGCTGATACTGTACTGTGTACAGACCCTGTTTCCTGGCTGATACTGTACTGTGTACAGACCTGTTTCCTGGCTGATACTGTACTGTGTACAGACCTGTTTCCTGGCTGATACTGTACTGTGTACAGACCCTGTTTCCTGGCTGATACTGTACTGTGTACAGACCTGTCTCTTATACACATCTAATCACAGGATCTGTACACTGTACTGTGTACAGACCCTGTTTCCTGGCTGATACTGTACTGTGTACAGACCCTGTTTTCCTGGCTGATACTGTACTGTGTACAGACCCTGTTTTTCCCGGCTGATACTGTACTGTGTACAGACCCTGTTTCCTGGCTGATACTGTACTGTGTACAGACCCTGTTTCCTGGCTGATACTGTACTGTGTACAGACCCCGTTTCCTGGCTGATACTGTACTGTGTACAGACCCTGTTTCCTGGCTGATACTGTACTGTGTACAGACCCTGTTTCCTGGCTGATACTGTACTGTGTACAGACCCTGTTTCCTGGCTGATACTGTACTGTGTACAGACCCTGTTTCCTGGCTGATACTGTACTGTGTACAGACCCTGTTTCCTGGCTGATACTGTACTGTGTACAGACCCTGTTTCCTGGCTGATACTGTACTGTGTACAGACCCTGTTTCCTGGCTGATACTGTACTGTGTACAGACCCTGTTTCCTGGCTGATACTGTACTGTGTACAGACCCTGTTTTCCTGGCTGATACTGTACTGTGTACAGACCCTGTTTCCTGGCTGATACTGTACTGTGTACAGACCCTGTTTCCTGGCTGATACTGTACTGTGTACAGACCCTGTTTCCTGGCTGATACTGTACTGTGTACAGACCCTGTTTCCTGGCTGATACTGTACTGTGTACAGACCCTGTTTCCTGGCTGATACTGTACTGTGTACAGACCCTGTTTTTCCCGGCTGATACTGTACTGTGTACAGACCCTGTTTCCTGGCTGATACTGTACTGTGTACAGACCTGTTTCCTGGCTGATACTGTACTGTGTACAGACCCTGTTTTCCTGGCTGATACTGTACTGTGTACAGACCCTGTTTCCTGGCTGATACTGTACTGTGTACAGACCTTTTTTTTTCCTGGCTGATACTGTACTGTGTACAGACCCTGTTTCCTGGCTGATACTGTACTGTGTACAGACCCTGTTTCCTGGCTGATACTGTACTGTGTACAGACCCTGTTTCCTGGCTGATACTGTACTGTGTACAGACCCTGTTTCCTGGCTGATACTGTACTGTTTTACAGACCCTGTTTCCTGGCTGATACTGTACTGTGTACAGACCCTGTTTTCCTGGCTGATACTTTACTGTGTACAGACCCTGTTTTCCTGGCTGATACTGTACTGTGTACAGACCCTGTTTCCTGGCTGATACTGTACTGTGTACAGACCCTGTTTTTCCTGGCTGATACTGTACTGTGTACAGACCCTTTTTTCCTGGCTGATACTGTACTGTGTACAGACCCTGTTTCCTGGCTGATACTGTACTGTGTACAGACCCTGTTTTCCTGGCTGATACTGTACTGTGTACAGACCCTGTTTTCCTGGCTGATACTGTACTGTGTACAGACCCTGTTTCCTGGCTGATACTGTACTGTGTACAGACCCTGTTTTCCTGGCTGATACTGTACTGTGTACAGACCCTGTTTTCCTGGCTGATACTGTACTGTGTACAGACCCTGTTTCCTGGCTGATACTGTACTGTGTACAGACCCTGTTTCCTGGCTGATACTGTACTGTGTACAGACCCTGTTTCCTGGCTGATACTGTACTGTGTACAGACCCTGTTTTCCTGGCTGATACTGTACTGTGTACAGACCCTGTTTCCTGGCTGATACTGTACTGTGTACAGACCCTGTTTCCTGGCTGATACTGTACTGTGTACAGACCCTGTTTTCCTGGCTGATACTGTACTGTGTACAGACCCTGTTTTCCTGGCTGATACTGTACTGTGTACAGACCCTGTTTCCTGGCTGATACTGTACTGTGTACAGACCCTGTTTCCTGGCTGATACTGTACTGTGTACAGACCCTGTTTTCCTGGCTGATACTGTACTGTGTACAGACCCTGTTTCCTGGCTGATACTGTACTGTGTACAGACCCTGTTTCCTGGCTGATACTGTACTGTGTACAGACCCTGTTTCCTGGCTGATACTGTACTGTGTACAGACCCTGTTTCCTGGCTGATACTGTACTGTGTACGGGCCCTGTTTCCGGGCTGATACTGTACTGTGTACAGACCCTGTTTCCTGGCTGATACTGTACTGTGTACAGGCCCTGTTTTCCTGGCTGATACTGTACTGTGTACAGACCCTGTTTCCTGGCTGATACTGTACTGTGTACAGACCCTGTTTCCTGGCTGATACTGTACTGTGTACAGACCCTGTTTCCTGGCTGATACTGTACTGTGTACAGACCCTGTTTCCTGGCTGATACTGTACTGTGTACATACAGACCCTGTGATTTGTTTGACCTCAATAGGATAAAATACCTCTGCCTGACTGGATTAGAACCCGCACCTCCACATCAGAGTCCAGTTTAGAACCCGCACCTCCACATCAGAGTCCAGTTTAGAACCCGCACCCTCCACATCAGAGTCCAGTTTAGAACCCGCACCCTCCACATCAGAGTCCAGTTTAGAACCCCGCACCTCCACATCAGAGGTCCAGTTTAGAACCCGCACCTCCACAATCAGAGTCCAGTTTAGAACCCGCACCCTCCACATCAGAGTCCAGTTTAGAACCCGCACCTCCACATCAGAGTCCAGTTTAGAACCCGCACCCTCCACATCAGAGTCCAGTTTAGAACCCGCACCCTCCACATCAGAGTCCAGTTTAGAACCCGCACCTCCACATCAGAGTCCAGTTTAGAACCCGCACCTCCACATCAGAGTCCAGTTTAGAACCCGCACCTCCACATCAGAGTCCAGTTTAGAACCCGCACCTCCACATCAGAGTCCAGTTTAGAACCCGCACCTCCACATCAGAGTCCAGTTTAGAACCCGCACCTCCACATCAGAGTCCAGTTTAGAACCCGCACCTCCACATCAGAGTCCAGTTTAGAACCCGCACCTCCACATCAGAGTCCAGTTTAGAAACCCGCACCTCCACATCAGAGTCCAGTTTAGAACCCGCACCTCCACATCAGAGTCCAGTTTAGAACACGCACCTCCACATCAGAGTCCAGTTTAGAACCCGCACCTCCACATCAGAGTCCAGTTTAGAACCCGCACCTCCACATCAGAGTCCAGTTTAGAACCCGCACCTCCACATCAGAGTCTAGTTTAGAACCCGCACCTCCACATCAGAGTCCAGTTTTAGAACCCGCACCTCCACATCAGAGTCAGTTTAGAACCCGCTCACCTCCACATCAGAGTCCAGTTTAGAACCCGCACCTCCACATCAGAGTCCAGTTTAGAACCCGCACCTCCACATCAGAGTCCAGTTTAGAACCCGCACCTCCACATCAGAGTCCAGTTTAGAACCCGCACCTCCACATCAGAGTCCAGTTTAGAACCCGCACCTCCACATCAGAGTCCAGTTTAGAAACCCGCACCTCCACATCAGAGTCCAGTTTAGAAACCGCACCTCCAATCAGAGTCCAGTTTAGAACCCGCACCCTCCACATCAGAGTCCAGTTTAGAACCCGCACCCTCCCACATCAGAGTCCAGTTAGAACCCGCACCTCCACATCAGAGTCCAGTTTAGAACCCGCACCTCCACATCAGAGTCCAGTTTAGAACCCGCACCTCCACATCAGAGTCCAGTTTAGAACCCGCACCCTCCACATCAGAGTCCAGTTTAGAACCCGCACCTCCACATCAGAGTCCAGTTTAGAACCCGCACCTCCACATCAGAGTCCAGTTTAGAACCCGCACCTCCACATCAGAGTCCAGTTTAGAACCCGCACCTCCACATCAGAGTCCAGTTAGAACCCGCACCTCCACATCAGAGTCCAGTTTAGAACCCGCACCTCCACATCAGAGTCAAGTTTAGAACCCGCACCTCCACATCAGAGTCCAGTTTAGAACCCGCACCTCCACATCAGAGTCCAGTTTAGAACCCGCACCTCCACATCAGAGTCCAGTTTAGAACCCGCACCTCCACATCAGAGTCCAGTAGCCTAACTACTCAGTCACTGGCTCCTGCACTGCACACACATAGTACCTCAGTTTCCTCCCATAGATCAGACCAGGAGGCTGTCACAACAGTGCACCAACCCTGCATGCAGCACCAGTAATGATCCAAATGTTTGTATACTACAATCACACACACACGCTGTATTCTTTTATGGCCAAGTTTTCTCATTTAAAACTTAGCCTAGGCTGTGGCTCATTTGGCCTATTTGAAATTGTTGCCAGCGTGCACATGTTCATGGATCCTCCTAGCTTTCTGCCCATGTCTGAGAAGTCTAGATGTTCGGTCCGCTACCCAAGGATCTCATAACTTTAGGCCAATCCTTGCCTCTAATACCCAAAAAATGTCTGTACATGAATTGATAAATAGTTCTAGACAATGATGGACAGATGTTTGTACATGAACAGATAAACAGTTCTAGAGAATGATGGACAGATGTTTGTACATGAACAGATAAACAGTTCTAGAGAATGATGGATAGATGTCTGTACATGAACAGAAAAACAGTTGTAGAGAATAACCGACAGGTGTCTGTACATGAACAGATAAACAGTTGTAGAGAATGATGGACAGATGTCTGTACATGAACAGATAAACAGTTGTAGAGAATGATGGACAGATGTCTGTACATGAACAGATAAACAGTTGTAGAGAATGATGGACAGATGTCTGTACATGAACAGATAAACAGTTCTAGAGAATGATGGACAGATGTTTGTAGATGAACAGATAAACAGTTCTAGAGAATGATGGACAGATGTTTGTACATGAACAGATAAACAGTTCTAGAGAATGATGGACAGATGTCTGTACATGAACAGATAAACAGTTGTAGAGAATAACCGACAGGTGTCTGTACATGAACAGATAAACAGTTGTAGAGAATGATGGACAGATGTTTGTACATGAACAGATAAACAGTTCTAGAGAATGATGGACAGATGTCTGTACATGAACAGATAAACAGTTGTAGAGAATAACCGACAGGTGTCTGTACATGAACAGATACAACAGTTGTAGAGAATGATGGACAGATGTCTGTACATGAACAGATAAACAATTGTAGAGAATGATGGACAGATGTCTGTACATGAACAGATAAACAGTTGTAGAGAATGATGGACAGATGTCTGTACATGAACAGATAAACAGTTGTAGAGAATGATGGACAGATGTCTGTACATGAACAGATAAACAGTTGTAGAGAATGATGGACAGATGTTTGTAGATGAACAGATAAACAGTTGTAGAGAATGACGGACAGATGTCTGTAGATGAACAGATAAACACTTCTAGAGATAGATGGACAGATGTCTGTACATGAACAGATAAACAGTTGTAGAGAATGATGGACAGATGTTTGTACATGAACAGATAAACAGTTGTAGAGAATGATGGACAGATGTTTGTACATGAACAGATAAACAATTCTAGAGAATGATGGACAGATGTTTGTACATGAACAGATAAACAGTTGTAGAGAATAACGGACAAGTGTCTGTAGATGATGAACAGATGAACAGTGGGGATGACAACACTGGTACCTGGCTGTACATGGACTGGAACACTGGTGCCCTGGCATTCATCTGGAACTGCGTCTCCTGCAGATGCTGCTGTTGCTCACTGGAGGCTTCACTCTGTGGAGGCAACAACTTCCACCATTATCATCATCATTACCATCATCGTTACAATCATCATTATCATGTGCCATGCTTATAAGCATGGGTAGTCAAGATTTCACCATCTCACACAATCACTAGATTTTCTATTCAGGACTATTCTTGTCCCAGTTATGCCATGTGCTAACTCATCCATGTGTTATTCTCGTTATCTTCGTCTTGTTTTTTTCCTATCACGATTGTCAGTTACCAATAAGTTTACAAGATTATTTATCCTCATAACATGCGCTCCCCCTTACATTTTCAAAAATCTGAGAGACACTATGAAGCCATCACCAAAAGTTACCTACTCATTCCCGGGTCCCTAGAATAGCCACAGAGGATCTTCTTAAGAACGGCACTGGGCTGTGGATCCCTCTTTCTTACCTGTACCTGAGAAGGAGGCAGAGGGATTGAAGGTGGGATCTCAAATGATGATGCTGAACCATCCTCTCTCATCTGTGCCAACATACTTGGGTGTGAAGACAACTTATCTGCAACTTCGCTGACACTCTGCACTGTGAAAAGGCTGTCTGTCGGCAGGTTCTGTAGATGAAATGTTTTCATTAAATCTGTGAGCCTGGAATTTCATAGATAGAGAATGATATAAATGCAGGAGGATATAACAAAACAGAATTAAAACAGATGGGTAGTGTGTAGCTCCTGCAAACAAGTGAGAGATAATAAACACAGACAATGTGTACATTTAAAACAAACACAAATCTGGCAAACAGAAATCACAGTGCAGATGTAACAATGATAATAATAACATAAAAATAAGATGAAAACAAGTTATACAACAAGAAATCTACGTTTTGATCTAAGAGATTTTTCATCAGGAACAACACAACAACATCTATAAAACTCCAGAGCTATAAAAAGCAAAGACTCTAATAAAAAAAACTCCAGAGCTGTAAGAAGCAAAGACTCTAATAAAACTCCAGAGATATAAGAAGCAAAGAACTACTAAACTCCAGAGCTGTAAGAAGCAAAGACTCTAATAAAACTCCAGAGCTGTAAAAAGCAAAGACTCTAATAAAACTCCAGAGCTGTAAAAAGCAAAGACTCTAATAAAATTCCAGAGCTGTAAGAAGCAAAGAACCTAATAAAAATCCACAGCTGTAAGAAGCAAAGACTATTATAACTCCAGAGGTGCAAGAAGCAAAGACTTTAATAAAATTCCAGAGCTGTAAGAAGCAAAAACTTTAATAAAACTCCAGAGCTGTAAGAAGCAAAGACTCTAATAAAGCTCCAGAGCTGTAAAAAGCAAAGACTCTAATAAAACTCCAGAGCTGTAAGAAGCAAAGAACCTAATAAAGCTCCAGAGCTGTAAAAAGCAAAGACTCTAATAAAATTCCACAGCTGTAAGAAGCAAAGACTATTATAACTCCAGAGGTGCAAGAAGCAAAGACTTTAATAAAATTCCAGAGCTGTAAGAAGCAAAAACTTTAATAACACTCCAGAGCTGTAAGTTACTAAGACCCTAATAAAATTCTGCAGCTGTAAGAAGCAAAGACTTTAATAAAACTCCAGAGCTGTAAAAAGCAAAGACTTTAATAAAACTCCAGAGCTGTAAGAAGCAACGACCCTAATAAAATTCTGCAGCTGTAAGAAGCAAAGACTTTAATAAAACTCCAGAGCTGTAAGAAGCAAAGACCCCTAATAAAATTCTGCAGCTGTAAGAAGCAAAGACTTTAATAAAACTCCAGAGCTGTAAGAAGCAAAGACCCTAATAAAATTCCGCAGCTGTAAGAAGCAAAGACTCTAATAAAACTCCAGAGCTGTAAGAAGCAAAGACTTTAATAAAACTCCAGAGCTGTAAGAAGCAAAGACTTTAATGAAACTCCAGAGCTGTAAGAAGCAAAGACCCCTAATAAAATTTCTGCAGCTGTAAGAAGCAAAGACTTTAATAAAACTCCAGAGCTGTAAAAAGCAAAGACTTTAATAAAACTCCAGAGCTGTAAGAAGCAAAGACTTTAATGAAACTCCAGAGCTGTAAGAAGCTAAGACCCTAATAAAATTCTGCAGCTGTAAGAAGCAAAGACTTTAATAAATCTCCAGAGCTGTAAAAAGCAAAGACTTTAATAAAACTCCAGAGCTGTAAGAAGCAACGACCCTAATAAAATTCTGCAGCTGTAAGAAGCAAAGACTCTAATAAAACTCCAGAGCTGTAAGAAACAAAGACTTTAATAAAACTCCAGAGCTGTAAGAAGCAAAGACTTTAATGAAACTCCACAGCTGTAAGAAGCAAAGACTTTAATGAAACTCCACAGCTGTAAGAAGCAAAGACCCTAATAAAATTCCGCAGCTGTAAGAAGCAAAGACTTTAATAAAACTCCAGAGCTGTAAAAAGCAAAGACTTTAATAAAACTCCAGAGCTGTAAGAAGCAAAGACTTTAATGAAACTCCAGAGCTGTAAGAAGCTAAGACCCTAATAAAATTCTGCAGCTGTAAGAAGCAAAGACTTTAATAAAACTCCAGAGCTGTAAGAAGCAAAGACTTTAATAAAACTCCAAAGCTGTAAGAAGCAAAGACCCTAATAAAACTCCAAAGCTGTAAGAAGCAAAGACTTTAATAAAACTCCAAAGCTGTAAGAAGCAAAGACTCTAGGGGGTCTGTCTGTTGTCTATCTATCTACCCACTTGACTGTCTGTTGTCTGGCGAGAGTCAGTTGAGGGTCTACGTCCCAGTGAGAGATGAAAGGAGGAAGAAGAAGAAGAATGAAGACCTCAGGTCCTGGCCAGAACAGAACAGACAGCTAAATTCAATCATTGAAGGAGAATGTCTTTGAATGACGCTTCCAGGGTGTTTTACTGCATCATAGTGGCATGTAGATCTGTTTGGGATCACTCACCTAGATACAACAGATGAGATATTGCTAAAACTCACGGCATAAGCTCACCTGTGCATAACTCTGGGAACTGTAGTCCTAGATACAACAGATGAGATCCTGCTATAACTCACGGCATAAGCTCACCTGTGCATAACTCTGGGAACTGTAGTCCTAGATACAACAGATGAGATCCTGCTAAAACTCACGGCATAAGCTCACCTGTGCATAACTCTGGAACTGTAGTCCTAGATACAACAGATGAGATCCTGCTAAAACTCACGGCATAAGCTCACCTGTGCATAACTCTGGGAACTGTAGTCCTAGATACAACAGATGAGATCCTGCTAAAACTCACGGGCATAAGCTCACCTGTGCATAACTCTGGGAACTGTAGTCCTAGATACAACAGATGAGATCCTGCTAAAAACTCACGGCATAAGCTCACCTGTTGCATAACTCTGGAACTGTAGTCCCTAGATACAAGCAGATGAGATCCTGCTAAAACTCACGGCATAAGCTCACTGTGCATAACTCCGGGAACTGTAGTCCTAGATACAACAGATGAGATCCTGCTAAAACTCACAGGCATAAGCTCACCTGTGCAATAACTCTGGGAACTGTAGTCCTAGATACAACAGATGAGATCCTGCTAAAAACTCACGGCATAAGCTCACCTGTGCATAACTCTGGGAACTGTAGTCCTAGATACAACAGATGAGATCCTGCTAAAACTCACGGCATAAGCTCACCTGTGCATAACTCTGGGAAACTGTAGTCCTAGATACAACAGATGAGATCCTGCTAAAACTCACGGCATAAGCTCACCTGTGCATAACTCTGGGAACTGTAGTCCTAGATACAACAGATGAGATCCTGCTAAAACTCACTGGCATAAGCTCACCTGTGCATAACTCTGGGAACTGTAGTCCTAGATACAACAGATGAGATCCTGCTAAAACTCACGGCATAAGCTCACCTGTGCATAACTCTGGGAACTGTAGTCCTAGATACAACAGATGAGATCCTGCTAAAAACTCACGGCATAAGCTCACCTGTGCATAACTCTGGGAACTGTAGTCCTAGATACAACAGATGAGATCCTGCTAAAACTCACGGCATAAGCTCACCTGTGCATAACTCTGGGAACTGTAGTCCCTAGATACAACAGATGAGATCCTGCTAAAACTCACGGCATAAGCTCACCTGTGCATAACTCTGGGAACTGTAGTCCTAGATACAACAGATGAGATCCTGCTAAAACTCACGGCATAAGCTCACCTGTGCATAACTCTGGGAACTGTAGTCCTAGATACAACAGATGAGATCCTGCTAAAACTCACGGCATAAGCTCACCTGTGCATAACTCTGGGAACTGTAGTCCTAGATACAACAGATGAGATCCTGCTAAAACTCACGGCATAAGCTCACCGTGCATAACTCTGGGAATTGTAGTCCTAGATACAACAGATGAGATCCTGCTAAAACTCACGACATAAGCTCACCTGTGCATAACTCTGGGAATTGTAGTCCGGAGCAAGCTGCTGAGGCTGCTGGTTGCCAGAAGACTGAATCTGGGTCAGGTCGCCCATGGAGCTGACAGCCTGGTTCTGATGCTGCAGGTGTAGCTGTGGTTGTGTGGCTACCAGAGGCTGGCTGTCGAAGCTCTGGGACATGAACTGAAGACCTGAGCTGACGGCTGGCTGGGCCACAATGACAGCTGGATCAACTATTCCTAGAGATAGGGTGACAGTTTGGCAATGGTCAATATCTTACAGCGTGGGTGTTCAAACTTGAATAAAGAAGCTCTTACCCCAGGAAAAAAGAAAAAAAACATGGGGGAGTCATATAAAGCAAAGTGAAGAAGCCTTTTCACGCGCCTTCAGACTATAGACAGCCAAGTGAGTAGATAGACAATAGACAGCCAAGTGGGTAGACAGACAGACAGCCAAGTGGGTAGATAGATAGACAACAGACAGCCAAGTGGGTAGACAGACAGCCAAGTTGGTAGATAGGCAACAGACAGCCAAGTGGGTAGATAGATAGACAACAGAGAGCCAAGTGGGTAGATAGACAGACAACAGACAGCCAAGTGGGTAGATAGATAGGCAACAGACAGCCAAGTGGGTAGATAGATAGACAACAGAGAGCCAAGTGGGTAGATAGATAGACAACAGAGAGCCAAGTTGGTAGATAGACAGGCAACAGACAGCCAAGTGGGTAGATAGACAACAGAGAGCCAAGTGGGTAGATAGATAGACAACAGAGAGCCAAGTGGGTAGATAGATAGACAACAGAGAGCCAAGTGGGTAGATAGATGGACAACAGAGAGCCAAGTGGGTAGATAGACAACAGACAGCCAAGTGGGTAGATAGATAGACAACAGACAGCCAAGTGGGTAGATAGACAACAGACAGCCAAGTGGGTAGATAGACAAAAGACAGCCAAGTGGGTAGATAGACAGACAACAGACAGCCAAGTGGGTAGATAGATAGACAACAGACAGCCAAGTGGGTAGGTAGATAGACAACAGACAGCCAAGTGGGTGGGTAGATAGACAACAGACAGCCAAGTGGGTAGATAGACAACAGACAACCAAGTGGGTAGATAGATAGACAACAGACAGCCAAGTGGGTAGATAGGATAGACAACAGACAGCCAAGTGGGTAGATAGATAGACAACAGACAGCCAAGTGGGTAGATAGATAGACAACAGACAGCCAAGTGGGTGGATAGATAGACAACAGACAGCCAAGTGGGTAGATAGATAGATAGACAGCAAAGTGGGTAGAAAGACAGACAACAGACAGCCAAGTGGGTAGATAGATAGACAACAGACAGCCAAGTGGGTAGATAGATAGACAACAGACAGCCAAGTGGGTAGATAGATAGACAACAGACAGCCAAGTGGGTAGATAGACAACAGACAGCCAAGTGGGTAGATAGATAAACAGACAGCCAAGTGGGTAGATAGATAGAAACAGACAGCCAAGTGGGTAGATAGATAGACAACAGACAGCCAAGTGGGTAGATAGATAGACAACAGACAGCCAAGTGGGTAGATAGATAGACAACAGACAGCCAAGTGGGTAGACAGATAGACAACAGACAGCCAAGTGGGTAGACAGATAGACAACAGACAGCCAAGTGGGTAAAAAACACAGATAACTAAGTGGGTAGATAGATATACAACAGACAGCCAAGTGGGCAGACAGACAAGTGGTAGATTGACAGACAAAATGGAAAACAGCAAGCCAGACAATCTTTCCCCACCCCACCCCCTTTCCCCTTAATCTCTCCCTCTTCTATCTATCTCCATCCCCTCCCCCTTACTCCCATCTCTTACACTCTCACTCTCTCTAATAATCTATACCTGTAGTCTCCGGCATCACATAGGATGCCTGTATGAACTGGAATGGCCCGTTGGAGAAAGAGGGATAGTCTGGGATATGTGGCGCTGCTGCGTGGCTAGACTGTGTGAAGTGAGGTTCAGCAGTACTCTGGTATGGCAAGCTGCTCGGGGCAAAGAATGCATCTTGTTCCAACGTATCCAAAGCCTGCAACACATGATATTACGATATCTTACTTCACACTTTGAATACCTTGCTTCTTCGTTTTCGTTTTCTTACACCTTCCTCAGGTATTTATAATGACCATATTAAAAATTGCTTTAGTGAGTCATGTATTATTGATTATTTTAATGCACATTGTTCTTTTGTTGAAAAAGATTAGCTTCACTAGTGATGTTGAATAAAATAACTTATGAGAAGAAGAGAGAAGAATTGCAGAATGTCAACCTGTGTACCCAATTCTTAACCCTTTGAAAATAAAGTTTGTTCATTCTTCATACAATCTTCTTCATTTGTCCGAAAAGTATGTTTTGGACATAAAACGCTTTACGCCCATTTACAGCAGAGCTGCGATATTTGAACCTTTCGGTCGACACATCCGACTTCTTGTTGACCGGATTAACCTGCCAGGTTTTATCTTGGCTTCATAATCAACGGCAATGGCAAGTGTTCAAAGGTAGTCAGATGAAGACTGGCCACAGCAAAGCAGAACTTAAACCACATGGCAAGTCTATGACACACGAATAAGAAGAAGACATTGATACATATTATAATAAACACAATTATTATGTATCCCTCTGGACAGTGGGCTGGAGTCAGTTCTAAAAACAACACCTCAAACCCCTGGAGGGAGGAAGCAGTATCAGCCTAGGCCTGACCCCAGCCAGTCCCTAAGTGCTGTGCTCAATCATGACCTGGTTAAATCCTAGTATTCCTCTCTGCAGATGTCAAGTTCCAGGACCGGTCTTGCATACCCCACAGACTTCTAGGCTTGGAGAGGGCAAGGCAAAACTCTGCAATAGCCTCCAAGAAAATGGTACTGTGGTACTAGATCAGGAGAAGTCTATGCAAACCTCTCTCCGATAGGGTTACAAAAGTTACGAGCTGGCTTCAAATGAAAACCTTAAATGTTTTTGTTTTTTTTCTGAATATATTCTGAAAAAGTAAATTCCTGTAGAAAACAATTCTCTTGGTCGAGTGTGTAACCACTCATGCACCACCTGCTCTACTTCTTCATTGGACCGAAAAATTTTGAAACTTCCTACTCCACTCATACACTTGCTGGACTGACAGGCACGCATCACCATTCTGGACTTTTATTCGCCTATGAATTTCTACAGGTTTCACCCCTTCATTGATCAAAAAAGTGGATAACAGAATGCTGCCCATGGGGCATGTCAAAAGTGGGACGGTCATCTTTAAACAGTCATGACATCACCACATTCCTCTGCACCGTAATGTCATATGCGTAACTCTCTTGACATCCTTAACAATATTGACAAGTTACAAGACAAAGGCATGGTTATTGTAATTTCTATCACACTTTTAAGGTTTTCATTTCAATCCCCCTCGTAAATGTCAATACATCAAACTCAAGAATTCAGACTCATTCTCTTAAGAGAATTCACAATCAACCAGTAGGTGCGACTCTCCGATGACCAAAGACACCATACCTCAATTTAGACAGTGCTCTATCTAACCTTTGGGAAAAGAAAGTAGAAAAAAGACAGGATGGAAACAACATAAAGACATACCGGTGTTGTTAAAACCCTGTGAGACTGAGTCACTTCAACTGCTGTAGTCAAGTCTACTGGTGGTGGTGGTTGCTGCGGCTCCTCCGAAGTCTGGTCTGGTTCGTTTGATGAAGCCAATTCATCACTGACAGCTTCCTCTACATCAGCTGTTGCCACATCTGCCTCCTCTGGAGACTCTGTTGTGGCTGCTGATCAAAGAAACAACACACACGAGTCAGTATCCAGTTACACAATAAGGAAATCATAATTACATGAGACCAAGTGTAGCAGTATTGTCTGCAGTAACTGATGCCCTGCCCTAAGCCTTGGTCAGCAACTGGTCTAGGATCGAATCTCTAACAGGTGGATAGTCAGAGTATTGCTTTGCTGATCCTGCAGCTTGTCATGTTCCAGATGTATCGGTGTTACCTTTCCTCTGGAGTGAACTGGGCAGGCCGAGAGAGTGATCATGCTGCATGGGCAACACATGGTCTCTACAATTCAGCCCAGGCTTTGTGCTATGGCGAGGTATTACTTTGTTAAAGTACAATGTAACAAACTATTGTCTGTTAAGACGACAAAGTGCCAGTACAGTATTTTTTTTTTCCTGCTTGCTCGCTTTGAACTCAAGCGTAGTTCGTACGCGTGCTACGCCTTCTAGTGCACTGGACTGATTTTTGCGTGTGGATTAGCTTTCCTTATTACCAGTGTCCCTTGCCATCAGACCAACCCACTCCGACCTCAGAGGTACTTGTAATTTACGTCCCCAAGTCCAAGACAAGAAGTTAAGATACCCATGTCATGAGGTGGACCCATCCCAGACTGTACTGGTCAGGTAAAAAAAAAAAACAACACTCGTTCACTATCAAGGATAGTACAATGACCTCCTGCAGACAGTTGGGTTCATGGAGGAAATGCAGCTTTGTTAAGCATAGGAAACAGATCACAGCAGCCGAAGAACAGGAAGAGAAGGAAGAAATCGAATATTATGTGTAACAATCAACGTGCCATGTGTGACTGTACTTCTTCTGTTTAGCCAGAGTATACTAGAGAAATCTGGCAACATTGTTGCTTCACAAGATGTGTTCAATTAACAGCTATTTGCTACAAAGCAGGAAGCTGCTATTGATCTGTGAAATGCTAGGACCAATACAATTTGTAGGCCTGAATACAGGAGAACATGGGTGGCCAGTCTTGGTCTCTCTGAGCAGATGATTGCAGGCATCAAACTCTTATCTGACCGAGATCACGTCATCGCTGATAGCGATTACAGCAACGCACTATCTGGCACAGAGAGAGTCACAATTAACTCAGATCTGGTTTGATTTGTCAAGGATTACTTTCACGGTCCATGGATATCTCTACATGCACTCCAGTCTTCTCTGATAAATCACACGAGGAGAATTTTTCACAGCGCACTAACTCTGTAGCACCAGTGAGAATTCAAATTGTGTGCGTACCAGAATGGACATGCATCTGAAACTAAAGAAGCTTGGGAGGTCACACGGTTCAATGGATAAGAGCGCATGTTCTTAAACATCCAGTTTGCTGATGCTGAGGTAGAGGGTTCAACCCCTATACCTGTGATTTGGACTAAAATGTTGACTTCTCGTCCTTGACTTGTGGATGTAAATTACAAGTACCTGTGAAGCAGGAGTAGGTTCGCCAGATGGCGAGCGATACTAGTAATAAGAAAAGCTAATCTACATGCAAAATTCAGTCCAGAGCCACTAGAAGTAGCGTGTATGGGTTAGTTGAGTCTAAAGCGAGCGAGCGCACATACACAAAAAACACACCAAATAACAACAAAAATAAAAATAAAGAAGCCTAGGCGTGAAAGAAAAACTAGTAATTTCCAAATATCCAACACCGAAAGCACACGTGCAAAGCAACTGATGAACATACCCTCGAGAACCTCCTCAGTCTTGGGCTTCTCAAAGTAGCCACACTGCATGATGAGCGTAATGAGTTCCCTGAGCTCTTTGTAGGTTGTGCCCACCACCTGTCGATCCTTCGCATCCAGGTAATTCACCAGATGTTCAGCAGCCTGGGTGATGCGTTGAGGGTATTCATCTCCACTGTCATCTCTGGATGGTGAAATAGCTTGGTACAACTCATCCAGCTGGTTCAGGTTGTCTTCGGATAGAACCTGTATTATCATAAGAAAGTTATGATGGACTTAATGAAAATGTGCATGGCCTGGTTTTCTGTACAGATACAAATGCTAGATAATTAACAATGAGTGAAGAAGCTGCAGGTAGTGGAGAAGTGGTTTTTGTGAACAATCATCCAGATGGATCAGGTTGTCTTCAGTTAGGACCTGTTTTATCGTAAGAAAATCATAATTTCTTCTTCTACAGCCTTTCATTCCCCCAATGGGGCAACAACCCTTAACCAAACCATGCCATCTCCTGCAGCCCCCTCCATGCCCTCCCAATATTATTCATCTCTGTCTGTAATTCTCTTCTCCAGTGTGTTTTACATCTCCCGCTATTTTGTTTGCCTTATTAGTTTCAAACAAGAAACAAGAGAGTGTCTATTTATATTGCCCCTCAGGTTTTCACAGTGTGGGACCTATCCAGTACCAGAGTCGTTTCTTCATCTGATGGTTCACTGGGATTTGTCTAGCTTTCTCTATGAGCTCTATCTACTTTGGTGACTCTTGTCATATCATTAAATCATGGTTTACTTAATGAAAACTTCTATGATGCCTATTCTCCTGTATAGAAGTGAATGTTGGATAACAGGAAATGAATTAAGAAACTGTAGGCAGTGGAGATGTGGTTTTTGTGAACAGTCAATAGATGGCTCAAGCTGCCTTCGATTAGGACCTGTTTTCTCTTCTTCTTCTTCAGCGTTCCGAGCCATTGAGGTTCTTTGCTGCAGATACAAGCCGTCTCCATTCGTCTCTCTGGTTGACTTTCTCTTGCCAGTCGATTCTAATTGCTTGCAAGTCTGTATATATATTATCTCTCCACCGTCTTCTTGGTCTACCTCGGGGTCTATGGTCATTTATTTCCTGAGTGTAAGCGAGTTTTGTTTCCCTTTTGTCTTCCGTTCTTTCTATATGTAGTCTATTAGCCTTCATGATACCAGTGATTAGCGGGGACTTAACAGATCATAAATGTCTTTGTTACTTCTTCTTTTCCACTCTCCACTTTTTGTATCCCTAATGGGTCCAAAGATGCGTCTTAAAATTTTGTTCTCAAAGGTTTGTAACAAGGCTTTGTCTCCTTTCATTGTACTCCAGGTTTCAGAGCCATACAGCACAACTGGTCTGATCAGTGTTTTGTATATCGTGATTTTGGTGTTACGAGATGGCGCATTTGATTTTAGTGTCATTTTAGTGTGGTTTTAGGACCTGTTTTATCATAAATAAATCATTATTTGCTCACCAAAATGTTGTGTGTAGCCTGATCTTCTGTAGGGATGTCAATGCTTGACAATGAGTAACGAAACATTGAAAACCCCATCTGCTGCATCTCCACACTAGCAGAAGAGGGGGCTTACATGTTCCTGTGACCCCAGGCGATGTTATAACGGTAGTGCAGCTACTGGTAGGGTCTTCCATGTCAGATAGGTCAATGGATAGGAACCAGATGAAGAGATACACAAACCTGCTGCCTTGTAGGTAGACTAGAGACAGTCAAAGGTTAGGGGAAAGTAAACCCAAACAGGTGCTTGTCAAAAGTGGATGCACCGAGTCACAAGCTTAAGGAAATAATGCAATGCAACTCACTAAATGATGTCACAAACAGTGAATAAACTGAAGGCGGTGGAGATGTGTTTGTTGAGAAGAATGTTGAGAATATAGTTTATAGAGAAGAAGAAAACGATAAGGTACTCTAAATCACTTCCCACCAATAAACCATGCCATATTGCCAACCCTCATCATAGCACTAAACCACTTTAGACTGTCTGAAATCTGACTGAGACAGTCTGCAGATGTACTCACCACAGCTCCATACCTCCCAGTCTGAAATCTGACTGAGACAGTCTGCAGATGTACTCACCACAGCTCCATGCCTCCCAGTCTGAAATCTGACTGAGACAGTCTGCAGATGCACTCACCACAGCTCCATACCTCCCAGTCTGAAATCTGACTGAGACAGTCTGCAGATGCACTCACCACAGCTCCATGCCTCCCAGTCTGAAATCTGACTTGAGACAGTCTGCAGATGCACTCACCACAGCTCCATGCCTCCCAGTCTGAAATCTGACTGAGACAGTCTGCAGATGCACTCACCACAGCTCCATGCCTCCCAGTCTGAAATCTGACAGTCTGCAGATGCACTCACCACAGCTCCATACCTCCCAGTCTGAAATCTATCTGAGACAGTCTGCAGATGTACTCACCACAGCTCCATGCCTCCCAGTCTGAAATCTGACTGAGACAGTCTGCAGATGTACTCACCACAGCTCCATGCCTCCCAGTCTGAAATCTATCTGAGACAGTCTGCAGATGCACTCACCACAGCTCCATACCTCCCAGTCTGAAATCTATCTGAGACAGTCTGCAGATGTACTCACCACAGCTCCATGCCTCCCAGTCTGAAATCTGACTGAGACAGTCTGCAGATGTACTCACCACAGCTCCATGCCTCCCAGTCTGAAATCTATCTGAGACAGTCTGCAGATGTACTCACCACAGCTCCATGATTCCCAGTCTTGAAGTCCTCCCTGACATTGTCCCGACCGAGCAGATCAAGTAATGCTTGCAGCTGAAGGATCTCACAAATCCTCTTGATTTCCAAGGCTTGCCGTTCTGCCTTTTCTCGCTTGGCTTGCTTCCGAGCCACCTTTTCGTGCTGGAAATGTATGTATATCATCCTTGAAATTTATGTATATTGTGCATGAAATGTACGTATACCATGCATGAAATGTATATATGTCACGCTAGAAATTCATGTATATTATGCTGGAAATTCATGTATATTATGCTGGAAATTCATGTATATTATGCTGGAAATTCATGTATATCATGCGAAGATTTATATCATGTTGAAATGTATGTATCTCATGTCATATCATCTTGTTCCTCTTGTACCCTGCAGTGTTGAGGTGAAGTATAAACAGCGGGAGTGTGCCTGTTTATAGGCTTCATGTATTGAAATTCCTATGGACTGCTATTCCCTCTGTTCCTCATTTGCATGGTCGGCTTCTTCTTCTGCTTCCATTTGGTCTGTACATCATTGCTTGTGGTATGCTGTTAGCTGGCAACCTAGTTACATGGCCAAACCATTTGACCTGCTTGCTTCTAATAAAATCTAGCGTATATCAAGCTGAAATGTATGTATATCACGCTAGAAATTACGTATAAAGTTACTAAAATAAAGACCTTGTTTGAGAAGATTATGAAAAATGCAACTCAAACGTGGATTCATAAAATGAGCTACAAACTTGTTTACTAGAATGAATAATGCCACAAACCACAACAATCTGCTCACTGAAGAGTTCTATGTGGCTCTTTCTTCTGTGCAGATGTCATTGCTGGGCAGTTTGTTTTTTTTGTGTTCGCTTGATTTAACTGGAGGTCATAGTCTCATTTGCCAGACTCCTTTGTCTAGCAACTGCCCATTAGCCTGCCTTAGCAATGAAACCCCAGCCACTCCGTCTGTTTCTCACCACTGACCCATCGGTGTAGATCACTATGTCACCTTGATGTGTGTTGCCCTGGATTAGTTATTGCACCTCAACCTAAGTGCGGCCTGCTGCCCATTCTGTGCACTCACGACCCAGTGTTACTATGACATTGTGCCAGTCCGTCATGTCTTCTGGAACTTCAACCCACTCTCTTTCACGATTGATGGTCTCTAGTCTCTAGGTTACTTTTACTCACTCTTTTTCACAATTGATGTTCTCTATGTCACACACCTGGCTGGTAGATATTTCTGCCTGTGCCACCCACAAACTGCCTCATCTCAGTCTATGATTCTTGAACCTATCCATGACTTCAAAGCAAGAGGCAGACAGCTTAGCCCTGTCGCAATGGAGACGAGACTGTCAAAACAAATATATCTCCCTAAAAACATTGTTCAATGAAACTTAGCTAGTTGCATGTCGTTTACAGGACACTGCAATCAACCCCAATATTCATTTATTAGCTGTTTATGATATACTAGGACAATTAGTTCAGTAATTTGGTATTGCCACCTCATTGTTCAACGTGAGAACAGAATCAGCCAAGACAAACGTACTTCACACACAGCCTTTGTTCAACATATAATTCACTTCTGGTTGACACAAAAGAAGTTCACAGTTGTCAAGCCCTGCAACAGCTACTAAAGCTGCAGTGTAGTCTGACAAACAAGAATGCCTATTGTTGGCCCTACCTCCTGGTTGATCTGCAGAAACTGCTTGTGGAGCTCCCTGGCAAATTCCAGGCAGTGCATAACTTGATCATACTGCTGTAGGGAATCCTGGATAGATCATCAATAATCAATCATTAATTCATCTCTAAGCAATTCAATTACAACAGTTATAATTATAGTTCATCATCATCATCATGTGCCATGCCAGTATTCATGGGTAGCTATGGTTCGCATCTCACACAGTCACCAGTCTTGGATCAGCTCTGTGTTCATGTCCCATTTCTGCCATGTGGCTGAGCCATCTAGATCTTCCCCTGGGCTCTTTCCCATTCAGTTTGCCAGTTGTCACTTAGTTTTACATTTTATGTCTCCTCATAATGTGCCCAAAATCATGATGTCTTTGCCCAATTTTTCTTTCAATTTAGTTTCCTTTTATTTCTTGAAGGATTGTCTTATTCATGTTTCCAGTCTGTACATGGCATTCATGTCTTTATGAAAGACTTCTACTAACCAGCAATCAAAGGATCCTACTAGATGTGTATGCACATACATGCATGTGCAGACACCGTGTGTGTGTGCCTACACACCTAAACTCGAGTAAGACCACACAGTCTGCTCTAGCAAAGGAAAGGTACTGAAGACGGAGACAACCAGCCAGGAGGCGCACCACAGAAATCAGGATGCCCCGCAATCACGCCTTGAAATATGTTGACTACTGCTATAAATGTTATGGTGCTCGCCCTGCTTTGGACCCCCAGGCAGGTGCAGTGCCAGGCCCTATACCTCGAAAGGGTCCAACCACAACTACTGGAGGTCCTTCTCAAATGTCCTGTGGAGCCATGGAACCTGAGAATAGAGCGTCTGGCAAAAAGACTAAAAAATAATGCACTGGAATGCTGAGGGAGTCAGAAACAAAAAACAGAACTAGAAAACATCTTGGACCAAGAAAAAGTAAGCATATGTTGCTTACAAGAAACTCACCTCAACGAAAATATAGCCTTCAAAATCAGAGGCTACCAGTGTTACCGATCTGACCGAAAGAACAGGCGAAAGAGTGGGATACTGACCTTTATAAAAAATATCACTGCTTCCCAAATTGAAATTTACATGGAAGGGGCTGAGTATCAGACACTTAAACTTAAGACAGGCAATACAGACCTTCATCTGATCAATTACTACTGTCAAAGTGACTGCCCACAGGCACTGGACACACTACCATTAAAAGAAAAAAATGATTGTGTGTGGCGACTTCAACAGCCACTCGCAAAGCTGGGGCTATGATCACATGGACCAGAGAGGAGAGAGACTAGAAGATTGGCAGAATGAGAATAGATTCATCTTGATTAACAAGCTGTTCGACCCACCCACATTCTACTCGAGATCATAGCACACTACAACTACACCTGACCTGGCTTTTCATTCACCAGACCTGAAGTGGAACAAACGAATCGTTGGGAAACAACTTGGTGGCAGTGACCATCGGCCAGTCTTTCCAACTGTAGAAAATGAGCTTGTAAATGAAAGCAGCAACCTCTCGAGGTGGAACTACAAGAAAGCAGACTGGACAATGTACAAGCATTGCACCAGAATACTGGTTAGAAACCTGAACACAGAAAGACATAAATAGTGTAGTTGAAGAGTTTGGGAAACGCATACTACAGGCAGCGCAAGAAACAGTACCAAGAGGAGCCCGTAAACAATATAAACCCTACTGGAGTAGTGAACTGGAACACTTGCATAATGATGTGAAAGTGTGTAGAAAGCAAGCAGAGGCCAAACCAGCACGCAAAAAGCCAAATTTTAAAGGGCCAAGCTGCAGGCTAGATGGAAAAGCTGGCAGGAGAAAACAGAGTCACTGAACTTTGAAAGAGACACAAGGAAGTTGTGGAAGCTAATAAAACAGCTTAAAGATGAGGGCACAGAGAGAAACTCAAAAATTACACTACATAAAGATGGAAACATCTTAACAGGAAAGCAAGCAGCTGACCATTTTGCGAACTCATTCACAAAAGATAATATCAAAATTAGCATAGAGAAACAACAAGAGATTTGAGAGAAATAGCAACATAAGGACAGGATGAAACAGTACATGAGGTTCTGGAGGCACCTATCACAATCAGCGAACTGGAGCTAGCCATATCAAAACTTAAAATGAGAAAGTCACCAGAAGCTGATGGTATCTTCAATGAAATGATCAGGAACCTAGGAACAGAGGCCAAAGCAAAGCTGTTGCAGATTTTCAATAACAGCTGGACCTTAGGCAGTGTTCCACAAGCCTGAAGAGACGCAATCATGATACCCCTCCTAAAATCAGGGAAAGATAGTTCCATTGCCTCCAGCTACAGACCAATTAGCCTCACCAGCTGTCTCTGCAAAACAATGGAGTGCATCATCAATCACAGACTGCAGTGGTACACAGAAAGTAAAAACATCCTTGTGCCACAGCAGGCTGGCTTTAGGCAGTGCTACTCTACGGAAGATCAGACAACCTACCTCTCTCAAGAAATTGAGGATGCATTCCAAGAGAAGAAGCTGGTGCTTGCTGCATGGATAGATCTGAAGAAAGCCTTTGACAAAGTCTGGAAAGAAGCTCTGATAAAGAAACTGAGAAACTATAAAGTGAATGGAAGAATGTACAAATGGGTGAAAGCATACTTGCACAACAGAAGAGCCCGAGTACAGATAGACGGACTCGAGAGCAAAAAAGTACTACTGCGTCACGGTGTTCCCCAGGGTGGAGTCTTGTCCCCCAAATTTTTTCTAATCTTCAATGATCTCGCTAATCTACCGCATGGAATTAAAGCGGCAATGTACACTGATGACCTGGTTCTATGGAGCACAAATGAACATGCATCAGTGGCCACCAGATCACTACAAAGAGCTGTAGATGCATTTGTTGCATGGGCAAATAGATGGTGTATCAGCATAAACACTGACAAGTGCAGCACCACTATTTACCCTCTCTCCAAAACAAAAGGCAAGGATCATCTAGATAAATGGAATACCCCTTAGAGAAGATAAAGAACCAACATACCTTGGAGTAACATTTGATGCCAGGCTGACATGGAGAAAGCACATCAACAAAGCAGTAGCAAAAGCCAGAAGGAAAATAGCCATCCTGAGAAAACTAAGTGGAACCACATGGGGAGCCAAGTGGGAAAATACTTAGAAAAGTTTATCAACAGAGCATACGACCACACCTGGAATACGGGTCAATGTAGTGGTATTCAGCATCAAAAACCACACTACAAGAGCTGGACAAGGTGCAAAATCAAGCACATAGAGTCACCACAGGAGGGATGAAATCAACCCCTACAGTGGAGATGGAGAAGATGGGAAGGGCACAAGCACTGAGAGAGCGCAGAGATACGAAAACGCTAATACAAGCAGAAAAGTTCCTCAGCTTGCCAGGCCACTCTATGAAGAACAGATTTGAAAACTTAGATATGTTCTTCTTCTTCTTTCAGTTCGCTTGAAATATGTCGATAACTGCAATGTTGTCTCTTGTATGAATCTAACAGTCTTTTTCAGTTCACACAGCGATCCATAGAGTTTGTTGTCTCTCTAGGCCAGAAGGTTTGCCTAGATATGTTATATTTTGGGCAGTCTTGGAGTATGTGCTCTGCTGTCTGCGACGCCAATCCAAATGTGCACATGGCTGTTTCATAAATCTTGAATTTTGTATACATGTGGTTGTGTAATCTATTGTGTCCTGTTCTGAGGCGCAGAATAATGACTTGTTCTGGTCTATCCATAACATAGTAGTCACCTTGAGCAGGTTTTGGTGGCTTTTTGACTGATTTGATCATTCTTTTCTTTTGGTGGTATGTAACGGGCACATCAGGCTTTTCTTCTTTGGCTCCTTCATAAATCTTGAATTTTGTATACATGTGGTTGCGTAATCTATTGTGTCCTGTTCTGAGGCGCAGAATAATGACTTGTTCTGGTCTATCCATAACATAGTAGTCACCTTGAGTAGGTTTTGGTGGCTTTTTGACTGATTTGATCATTCTTTTCTTTTGGTGGTATGTAACAGGCACATCAGGCTTTTCTTCTTTGGCTCCTTCCTTAGCCAATTGATCAGCTCTGTCGTTTCCGGGTACTCCACAGTGGGATGGTATCCACTGTATGGTGCTGACTGCTAAGTTCAGAAAGTAATGTCCTTAGTACTGGCAATTTCCCAGACAGAAGCGCCTCGAGTACTGATTTTGCATCTGTCAGTAGCACCACAGGTTGTGTACCATTGCTGGTATCCAGTAATTTCTCTGTTGCTATCTTGATTGCCTCAATTTCAGCATCGTAGTTATGGCAGTACTTTCCTGTCTGTATTCTGGTTGTGTCCCTAGTATTATTTGGGTATTCTATGTACACTCCTGCTCCTCCATTTTGAACAGCATTTTGTGCTGACCCATCTGTGTAGACTTGGATCCAGAGGTCCTGTGGGTATTCTTCATCAAGGAAGCTGAGAGTGGCTGTTCTGCGCTGCACAATGTTCTGTTCTTCCTTGTCAAATATTCCTCTCACTTTTGTCTGGATTCGCAATGATAGACTATGTTCGTCTTTCCATGGCGTTCGCTCCGGAATAGTTGTTAGAGGGATACCAACTGTGGGCAGATCAGTGGTTTCTCTGCAGAGTCGTTTGGCTTGGTGGATAAAACTACTTCTTTTCAACCGCCCCATAGCTAGGTTATCAAATCTGTTCTTCATAGGGTGGCCTGGCAAGCTGAGGAACTTTTCTGCTTGTATTAGCGTTTTCGTATCTCTGCGCTCTCTCAGTGCTTGTGTCCTCCCCATCTTCTCCATTTCCACTATAGGGGTTGATCTTATCCCTCCTCGTGATGACTCTAAGTGCTTGATATTGCACCTTGTCCAGCTCTTGTAGTGTGGTGTTTGATGCCGAACACCATGCAGTTGACCCGTAACTAGATATGTGATGGTTTAAAAGAAGCAGTTTTATCCACCAGGCCAAATGACTGCAGAGAAACCATCGATCTTCTCACAGTTGGTATCCCCTTGAAAACTATTCCAGAGCACACTCCATGGAAAGATGAACAGACTATCACTACAAATCCAGACAAAAGTGAGAGGAATATTTGACAAGGAAGAACAGAACAGTGTACAGTACGGAACAGTCACTCTCAGCTTCCTTGATGAAGAATATCCACAGGACCTCTGGATCTGGGTCTACACAGTTGGGTAAGCACAAAATGCTGTTCGAAATGGAGGTAGCGGGAGTACCCAAATAATACTAGGGACATGGCCAGAGTACCAACAGGAAAGTATTGCCATAACTATGATGCTGAAATTGAGGCAATCAAGATAGCAACAGAGAAATTACTAAATACCAGCAATGGTACACAACCTGTGGTGCTATTGACAGATGCAAAATCAGTACTCGCGGCGCTCCTGTCTGGGAAATTTCCAGTACTAAGGACACTACTTACTGAGCTTAGCAGTCAGTATAAGGTCACCATACAGTGGATACCATCCCACTGTGGAATAACCAGAAACGACATAGCTGATTGATTGGCTAAGGAAGGAGCCAAAGAAGAACAGGCTGATGTGCCCATTACATACCACCAAAACAAAAGAATGATCAAATCAGTCAGAAAGCCATCAAAACCTGCCCAAGATTACCACCACATTATGGACAGAACAAGTCATTATTCTGCACCTCAGAACAGGACACAATAGATTATGCAACCACATGTATACAAAATTCAAGATTGGTGAATCAGCCATGTGCACATGTGGTTTGGCATCACAGATAGCAAAGCACATACTCCAAGACTGCCCAAAATACAACATATCTAGGCAGACCTTCTCGCCTAGAGAGACAACAGTGGAAAATAAACTCTATGGACCACTGAGTGAACTAAAATAGACAGTTAAATTCATACAAGTGACAACATTGCAGTTATAGATATATTTCAAGCGAACGAAAGAAGAAGAAGAAGAAGAAGAAGAAGAAGAAGAAGAAGAAGAAGAAGAAGAAGAAGAAGAAGAAGAAGAAGAAGAAGAAGAAGAAGAAGAAGAAGAAGAAGAAGAAGAAGAAAGGATCCTACGACATTACCAGACCCCAGACTGAACTGGATTTGAACTGCCACTTTTCACTTTAGATGAGGATATCAATTATCATAATTTTCAGCCACTCAAACCCCAATTCTGTCCTCATCAATGACCTCATGAAGTATTGCTAATAACCCAGCATATACTAAAGTGACATACTTACTTCTTGCTCTTTCTCAAGCTTTACCCCCTTTCTGGCTTTCTCTTGATTCTGTTCAATTCTCCCCTGGAACAAGATACACAAGCATATCATTAGTACAGCTAAGAATTACATACACAAACATATCACTACTACAACTAGGAACTACATACACAAACATATCACTACTACAACTAGGTACTACATACACAAACATATCACTACTACAACTAGGAACTACATACACAAACATATCACTACTACAACTAGGTACTACATACACAAACATATCACTACTACAACTAGGAACTACATACACAAACGTATCACTACTACAACTAGGAACTACATACACAAACATATCACTACTACAACTAGGAACTACATACACAAACATATCACTACCACAACTAGGTACTACATACATAAACATATCACTGTATGACTAGGTACTACATACACAAACGTATCACTACTACAACTAGGAACTACATACACAAACATAATCACTACTACAACTAGGAACTACATACACAAACATATCACTACTACAACTAGGAACTACATACACAAACGTATCACTACTACAACTAGGAACTACATACACAAACGTATCACTACTACAACTAGGTACTTCTTCTTCTTCTTCGTTCATCCGGAGTTTTTTTCGGATGTGATTGCGTTGTGCCTGTTTACAGCAGAGCTGCGTTCTTGCGCCGTTAGGCCGACACATCCGACTTCTGCGGGCATTTGTTGACCGGGTTAACCTTCCCGGGGGTTTCTTAGGACGTTTGACTCTCACTGTTGTGGTGTTATCCCCCATCCCAGCTGGTCCATATAGAACAGCCAAAGATCCTGGTCAGCCCTCAAGGGAAGGCAGGGGCAGACCATGGGCATTCCCCGCCATCCAAGGAGGCTTCCATACTTGCAGAGCCGATACATAGCGCTCTGGTACTGGGCTCACCCAAGGAATCGTCACGTCCTGCACATGGCTGCTTAGCCTCACTTCCGTATATTGGGCCTTCCGTTCACCATAGGCTGTTCTTCCGGAAACCAGAAGTATGCAGTCTGCAGATGACATCCACACAGTGAGCTTTCGATTCGGACTTTCCACGTAATGGATTTGCTATCCAAGCAATATTCCATTTCATGCCATTAGGACACTTTTCCACCTTTTATGAAGCCCACACAATGGGCTTTTGATTCGGACTTTCCACGTAATGGATTTGCTATCAAGCAATATTCCATTTCGTGCCACTAGGACACTTTTCCACCTTTTATGAAGCCCACACAGCGAGCTTTCGATTTGGACTTTCCACATAATGGATTTGCTATCCAAGCAATATTTCATTTCATGCCTCTGGGTCTTCATGCACCTTTAAATGTCAACCTGTATGTAGTTAAAGTAAGCTGCGGTCAACTTGAGCTTGTTGATATCTCCATAGAGCTTGTCCTCAAATGAAGCAGGTGTGGGCCAAAATATCTTTCTCTGTTCTGCATACGTTGGGCAATCCTGCAGCAAATGTTTTGCTGTCATTTTTCCAGTTCTACAATTACATTCATCAGTATCTCCTATCTTTAGTTTATTGAACAAGTGGTATTTCAGCCTGTTATGTCCTGTGCGGAGTCTGAAGATTGCTACTTGTTCTCTTCGGTCGAGTTTGTAATATGCATCATCCTTCTGATGGCCTGGATGCTCAGATTCCCATTTGGTTCTATAAGTGCTTTTTATCAACCTCTTTGCCTCATTATAGGTTATGTCTATGTCAGGCTGTGGTAGTCGTCCGCCCTCTTTTGCCAGTCTGTCAGCCTCTTCGTTTCCAGGTATACTGCAATGTGATGGGATCCACTGTATTACAACTTTTTTGGATTTCTGGCATAGACCATGGAGTGCTGCTCTTAGGTCAGTTAGTTCTGTGCTGTTATTGCTCTTGAGTATTGAGACAGCTGACTTTGCATCTGTGAAGATAGCTATTTGCTTCTCTTTATTTTCCTCCATCAGGAGCATTTCTGCTGCAGTTTTCAAAGCCTCTACCTCCGCTTTGAAGTTACTTGAAAATTTTCCAGTTGCCATTGAATGTGTTTTTTTCACTCCATTTTTTAAATTTAGGAGAATTCCTCCTCCTCCATTCTCTATTGAATTTTTGGCTGATCCATCTGTATATGCATGGGTCCAATTCCTGCTTGGGTAATGTTCTTTTATGTAGTTTAGGGTTATTTCTCTTCTTTCGGTTTCATGCTGAGTGTTCTTTTTCTCAATACCAGGAATGTTTTCTATCATCTCAGGCAGTTGCTGCTGTCTCCAAGCTGGGAAGTTGTGTGCATTGTGTATGGGCTTGACTGTTGATATGTTAAGTATAGGATCTGCCCTAATCCTTCGTTTTGCAGTTTCTACAAAGTTGCTACGCTTCAGTCTTCCCTTTCCAAAACCATTAAATCTGTTGTACATAGGGTGGTCTGTCAATCTTCTAAATTTTTCTGCTTGTTGCTGGGCTCTGCTATCTCTTCTATCCTGCATTGGTTGTAAACAAGTGATCTTTTCTAGTTCATTAATAGGCGTTGTCTTCAGGCTTCCAGTTATGATTCGCATTCCTTGGTTTTGGACTCTACTTATTTTGTTAAAGTTTGACTTAGCTGCTGTTGCCCAAGCTGCAATGCCATATTCCAGTACTGGCCTCACCCGTCCAGTATATAACTTCTTGAGAACTTTCTCATCTGCTCCCCACGTTGTACCAGCAAGCTTTTTCATGATTGCCATTCTCTGCCTTGCTCTTGTTCGATTTTTCTCAACCTGTGTCTTCCATGTCAGGCGACGATCAAAGGTGACTCCTAGATAGTTTGGATTTTCTTCATGGCGCAATATTTTTCCATTCAATACCAGCTTAGGTTGCTGAGTTTTATTTGAGAGGGAGAACACTGTGCATGTTGTTTTCTCCTCACTTATCTTCACTAGCCATGATTTTGACCAGTCCTCTAGCGCTAATAAGGCTTGCTGTATTCTGCTGTTAGCTGTACTAATATATTCTTCAGATGTCCATATGGCTAGGTCATCTGCAAAGGAGGATGTGTGTACTCTGGCTGGAAAATTTTCTGTGATGTCATTTATATATGCTAGGAATAATGTTGGTGAAAGAACTCCTCCTTGGGGGACACCTTGCTCCAGCAGCATCATTTTGCTTGTTTGTCCTTGTACTTTTGTCCTGGCAGTTCTGTTCTCAAGGTAGTGGCTGATCCATTTATACATTTTTCCACAAACATGCATGTTTTGCAGTTTTACTTTCAGTCCTTCCTTCCATACTTTATCAAATGCTTTTTCTAAATCTATCCAGACTGCTAGTGTGTGCTTTTTCTCTTGGAAGGCATCCTCTATTTCCTGAGCTATATAGGTTATTTGATCTTCAGTGGATCTGTATTTTCTGAATCCTGCTTGGTGTGGTGTTAAGAGTTTGTTTTCTTCCAGATGCCATGTTAGCCTGCCATTGATAATGCGTTCCATTAATTTTCCTACACAGCTCAGTAGACTGATAGGTCGATAGCCATTTGGTTCTTCCAGGTCTTTTCCTTTCTTTGGGACTGGTATTAGTATAGCTTCCTTCCATGCCTGTGGGACTATTCCTCTCTTCCAGCTGTTATTTAGGACTGCTAGTAGTTTCTTCTTTGCCTTGGTGCCTAGTCCTATTAGCATTTCATTTGTGATTCCATCCTTTCCTGGTGATTTCTTCTTTTTTAGGGTATTCATTGCCTGTTCCATTTCTTCCATTGTTAGATTTGCCATCATATATTCTGCTGCTGTCTCTGTATTTCTATGATGTGTCTGTTTGTCTTTGATTGCTTTCTTCTGTTCGGTTGTAATATCAATGTGGTTTGCATTTGCATAGTGTTCCATTAGTGCATTTGCAGCCTTTTTGCCTGTAAGCAAGGCATTTCCTTGTTTAATTGTTATTTGTTTGTTTCTAGGTCCTTCATTGTTCATGGCTTTCACTAGTTTCCATAGTTTGTTTCCATCCCTGTCAAAATTCAGGTTTTCTGTTTTTTCCCTCCAACAATCTCTTGTTGTTTGATTTACTGTTCTTTTATATTTGCTGAGATGGCTTTGAGAGAGATGTTTGCTTCAATTGTTTGTTCTCTCTCTGCTGTCTTCCTGGCATCTTCAACTTTGTCCTCCAAACTTTGTAGTTCTTCAGTCCAGTATGGTTTGTAATTTTTCCTCGCTCCTCTTGGAATGGACTCAGTGGCTGCCTGTATTATCGCTCTGTTTAGACTTTCCACCATTTGCTTTATGTTGCCATATCGTGTATTTATGTTTTCACAATATTTGTCTGTTAGTATGGCAAATCTGTCCCAATCTGCTCGTTTGTAATTCCAGCGGGGCAAGGGCTTTTGCTCCTGTGGAACATACTCCATATTCATTTCAAGCTTGATTGGTCTGTGGTCACTACCTGCTAATTGGTCCAGCACATGGCGATCGATTTTGTGGAGGATGTCTCCTGTGCAGAAAGCTAAGTCTGGAGTAGAAGTGGTAAGCCATCTTCTGGAGTAGAAGCTCGGTGTGTCATCCGCTTTGTTGAGTAGATGGAGATTTGAGTCTATTTCCCAGTCCTCCAATTCATCTCCTCTTTTGTCAGTATCTGGGTATCCCCATCTTTCTGAACGGCTATTAAAGTCTCCGACAATAATGCAGTTTGTGTCAGTTATTTTCATGTTTGAGAGTGTAAGGTCCTTATCTGCTGGGCTATACAGATTGTAGATTCTTATTTTCACGTCCTTTATCATTATGTCAACACCTATAATTTCCGTTTGGTTGTCAGAGATCACAGATACTTCGCTGCAAGGTATTGTATTTCGTGTAAGTATTAGAACTCCTCCTTTGTGTCCTTCGCGGTCGAAACGTGTGGCCTGATATCCTCTGACTGAGAATTTGTGATTGGCGTTGAGGTGTGTCTCTTGAATGCATGCCACATCTATTCTATCTTTATGAAGACGATGTGTTAGGGAGTCTTTCTTCTTGTAAACTCCTTCGGCATTCCACTGTAGTATGTTGAGTGTCCGGGGTATTTGGTCAATAGCTCTTAACCTACTCCTCTGTGCCTTGACTCCACAGCACAGGGGAAGGTGACCACCAGTAGTCATGGGTGGACCCCCTCGAGGCAGGGGGCCCGGCACTATCACCGCCTGATGGGACTTCACGGGATTAGCACCATATCGATTAATTTTGATTTGTGACATCATGAATTAAGTTACGTTGCACTGCTTTGTCAAGCCTGTGGCTCAGTACATCCGATTTCGACAAGCATTTATTCGGGATGCTTTCCCTAGCCTTTGACTGTCCCCAGTCTACCTACAAGGCAGCAGGTTTCACGTTGCACTGCTTTGTCAAGCCTGTGGCTCAGTACATCCGATTTCGACAAGCATGTATTTGGGGTGCTTTCCCTAGCCTTTGACTGTCCCCAGTCTACCTACAAGGCAGCAGGTTTGTGTGTCTCTTCGTCTGGTCCCTCTCCCTTGACCTGTCCGACATGGGTGGCCCTACCAGTAGCTGTGCTACCGTCGGCATAGCTCTTGGGGTCATTGGGACGCACAAGCCCCTCTACCTCGTCACGGTGGACACACAGCAGAGGGGCAACTAGGTACTACATACACAAACATATCACTACTACAACTAGGAACTACATACACAAACATATCACTACTACAACTAGGAACTACATACACAAAGATATCACTACTACAACTAGGTACTACATACACAAACATATCACTACTACAACTAGGAACTACATACACAAACATATCACTACTACAACTAGGAACTACATACACAAACATATCACTACTACAACTAGGAACTACATACACAAACATATCACTACTACAACTAGGAACTACATACACAAACATATCACTACTACAACTAGGTACTACATACACAAACATATCACTACTACAACTAGGAACTACATACACAAACATATCACTACTACAACTAGATACTACATACACAAACATATCACTACTACAACTAGGTACTACATACACAAACATATCACTACTACAACTAGGAACTACATACACAAACATATCACTACTATGACTAGGAACTACATACACAAACATATCACTACTACAACTAGGTACTACATACACAAACATATCACTACTACAACTAAGAACCACATGTACAAACATATATATTACTGTACAACTAGGAACTACATACACAAACATATCACTACTACAACTAAGAACCACATGTACAAACATATATATTACTGTACAACTAGGAACTACATACACAAACATATCACTACTACAACTAGGAACTACATACACAAACATATGACTACTACAACTAGGAACTACATATACAAACATATGACTACTACAACTAGGTACTACATACACAAACATATCACTACTACAACTAGGAACTTCATACACAAACATATCACTACTACAACTAGGAACTTCATACACAAACATATCACTACTACAACTAGGAACTACATACAAAAACATATCACTACTACAACTAGGAACTACATACACAACATATCATACTACAACTAGGAACTACATACACAAACATATCACTACTACAACTAGGTACTACATACACAAACATATCACTACTACAACTAGGAACTACATACACAAACATATCACTACTACAACTAGGAACTACATACACAAACATATCACTACTACAACTAGGTACTACATACACAAACATATCACTACTAAAACTAGGAACTACATACACAAACATATCACTACTACAACTAGATACTACATACACAAACATATCACTACTACAACTAGGTACTACATACACAAACATATCACTACTACAACTAGGAACTACATACACAAACATATCACTACTATGACTAGGAACTACATACACAAACATATCACTATTACAACTAGGAACTACATACACAAACATATCACTACCACAACCAGGAACTACATACACAAACATATCACTACTACAACTAGGTACTACATACACAAACATATCACTACTACAACTAAGAACCACATGTACAAACATATATATTACTGTACAACTAGGAACTACATACACAAACATATCACTACTACAACTAGGAACTACATACACAAACATATGACTACTACAACTAGGAACTACATATACAAACATATGACTACTACAACTAGGAACTACATACACAAACATATCACTACTACAACTAGGTACTACATACACAAACATATCACTACTACAACTAGGAACTTCATACACAAACATATCACTACTACAACTAGGAACTACATACACAAACATATCACTACTACAACTAGGAACTACATACACAAACATATCACTACTACAACTAGGAACTACTTACACAAACATATCACTACTACAACTAGGAACTACATACACAAACATATCACTACTATGACTAGGAACTACATACACAAACATATCACTACTACAACTAGGAACTACATACAAAAACATATCACTACTACAACTAGGAACTACATACACAAACATATCACTACTACAACCAGGAACTACATACACAAACATATCACTACCACAACCAGGAACTACATACACAAACATATCACTACCACAACCAGGAACTACATACACAATCATATCACTACCACAACCAGGAACTACATACACAAACATATCACTACCACAACCAGGAACTACATACACAAACATATCACTACCACAACAAGGAACTACATACACAAACATATCACTACCACAACCAGGAACTACATACATAAACATATCACTACCACAACCAGGAACTACATATACAAACATATCACTACCACAACCAGGAACTACATACACAAACATATCACTACCACAACCAGGAACTACATACACAAACATATCACTACCACAACAAGGAACTACATACACAAACATATCACTACCACAACCAGGAACTACATATACAAACATATCACTACCACAACCAGGAACTACATACACAAACATATCACTACCACAACCAGGAACTACATACACAAACATAAAACTGCAGTCTTCACCTTCTCTGTCACATTTCCATTTCTTCTTCTCTCTATCCTATACTTCAAGGCCTACTATTTTGTCATATTACAACAGCAACTTTTTAAAAAAAATATTCATCTTTAATTATCAGGGGTAGCAACATCTAAACCTGATTCAGTAGCCAGCCCCTTTTGCACAGAAGCCAATCCCTTTTCCTCAGGAGCCAACCTCCTTTTTTCCTCAGGAGCCAGCCCCTTTTCCTCAGAAGCCAACCTCCTTTTTTTCCCAGGAGCCAGCCCCTTTTCCTCAGAAGCCAGCCCCTCTTTTCCTCAGGAGCCAGCCCCTTTTCTTCAGAAGCCAACCTCTTTTCCTCAGAAGCCAACCCCTTTTTTCCTCAGAAGCTAGCTCCTTTTGCTCAGAGGCCAGCATATGTTTTTAATCAGGGCTAAGAAAAACATGATTCAAACTCAGATAAATCTACATATTTGTTTTTTCTTCATTCATTTGCTTGAAATCTGTCTATAACTGTAATGTTGTCTCTGGTATGAAATATGTCTATAAAGTATGTTCATCATTCATTATCATCATTGGCACCTTGCCGTCTTGACAGACGATAGTTTGTGCTTCAAAAAGGCATAATAACTTTTACCCATGGCAGTAGTGAATGTGACTGATAAGACCAATTCGCACTGTAAATATTCGTTCACAGTAGGTGCATGTGAACACGTGGTCATTTCCACCATCATGCACCACCTTACGTCTCACACGCTCGGTGTGTGACTTACCTGCAAAACTTTTCTCCTTTGTCTTTATTCCATTTCTGATGTTTGTCCTCCATGCAACACGTTCAAGTATGTATGTATGTGTTTATGCTTGTGTGTGTATGTGTGTCTGCCCGCCTGCCTAGCTCATAACATGGTAATATGCATTGTTTGTGTTTATAACATTCAATTGAAAATGTTGTTTTTTTCTTCCTTAGTGGAATGTAACACGCACAATAGATAATGAATTAAAGATGAATGATTGGAAGGACTCAATGTAAGACAGGCCTGCGTGCCCAATTTGTGACCCTTAGAAAATAAAGATTGTTCGTTCCCTTCTCTGATAAAACAAATATATAGTATCAGCCCCTCATCATTAGATCTGTCTGCATCACATCAAGTAGAATACTGACATATGAGCTGTCCATTTTACATATCAAATCTTCACGAAGACATGAGGCAATGTATGAAATAAATTCTTGACCCTTTTTTCGTTCACATACTTTTGTGAATCAGTCCCAGTTAGCTTTGTTAACAAAGCAACCACACCTTCAAAGTCAGTGCAGAGTCTAGAATGTTTAGCAATACAGCACAATGGGATGAAATGTACATTTATATGTTGCAGCATATTATCATCCATTTTGTTAACGCAATTTGCTAAAGAAGTACTTTCAGGATTCTTCTTTGTACTTTCAGGATTCTTCTTTGTACTTTCAGCCTTCTGACATGTGAAGAACATGTAGGACATTTGTCGTGCTTTTTAAGTTTCCAGTTTAAATGGTTCCAAATATACAAATATAGTTTTCAAAATCTGGTCTGCAGTGTTGCGAAATTTACTTCCTACTTCACAATTACTTCTTCATAGAGTAACCACGGTAGTAGTTCCCGCCATGATTGCTTATATTTTCATTTGCATGACTAAGGGAATTTATAAATACTATATTAAACGCCCACATCACAGAATGGTATAGAAAATTTAATAACCTCAACCCAAAGAAATAGTGAAAATTACAACTTATATCTTAACATAGCAAAAACAAAGATAATGCATACAGATAAAACTACTATGGAGACAGAAATATATGTTAATGAGGAAAGATTGGAGGTGGTGGAAAATTTTGAATATCTTGGGCCATTGATTACCAACAATGGTGACACAATGAAAGAAATTAAACGACGACTATCAATTGCTCTTCAAAGACTAAAACAACTGAATAAATTATGGAGTGGGACAGATAGAACTACAAAGATTAGATTTTTAAGAGCATACATCTTTCCCATTGCAACATATGCCTGTGAGACTTGGATACTTACTAAACAAGCTGAACAGCGCATAAATGCTTTTAAATACAAGAAGTGATTTGCCGATGCGCTGTGTGTGAGACAGAACTGCATTACAAAAGCATGAATGCCTTTTTGTGGCTGAGTATTTGATCGCACTTATATAGTATCATATTGAAATAGAATTGCCGGGAAGGTTAACCCGGTCAAAAAATGCCCACAGAAATCGGATGTGTCGGCCTAATAGTGCAAGAACGCAGCTCTGCTGTAAACAGGCACAATGCAATCACGTCCAAAAAAAACTCCGGATGAACGCAGAAGAAGAAATAGAATGTATTCAATATGCTAACGCGATTGTGTGCGTTAAATAAATAATAGTTTTACATGCATTTTGTCTTGACACCTTTGTGTATGCATGTATCTACTGTCTGTCGCACCCACGACAACGAATAATAACGGAGACTTTGACATTATACAGTGAAAATATTTTCAGAAATTTAAAAGATATGATAGGAATCACCAGTGGGGGATGTAGCATCAATAACATTAGATATGCGTACGATACAGTATTGAATGTACACAATGAGCAGGACCTGCAATATTTAGTAGATGCAGTTGTTGCAT
Organism: Cepaea nemoralis; assembly: GCA_014155875.1. Classification (NCBI taxonomy): domain Eukaryota; kingdom Metazoa; phylum Mollusca; class Gastropoda; order Stylommatophora; family Helicidae; genus Cepaea; species Cepaea nemoralis. Next base: position 158,018 of record JACEFZ010023974.1, read on the forward strand.
ACAGTGAACAACTAGGGTTAGAATTGAATTGTAAGAAGACACAGATTATGGTAGTCACTAGGAAGTCACAATGTATTGTACAAGTAAATGGGAGAAAAGGGAATATTCTTAAACAAGTGAATCGGTACAATTATCTCATAACAGTTATAACATCTGATGGGAGCTGCCTTGAAGAGAGATTAGAACAAGAATTGCCATGGCAAAGGAGGCCTTTTGCAAGATGGAAAACATACTGATCAATAAAAAGATGTCATTTGCAAGGAGAAATGGAGTGTTGAGGTAATACATAGAACCTATACTTTTGTATGGATGTGAAGCGTGGGCAATGAGCAGACAAGCCAAAAGATATCTGATGGCTGTGGAAATGTGGTTTCTGAGAGACATGAAGAGAACACCATGGACATACAGAAAAACCAATTACCAAGTCCTACAAGAAATTATTAGAGAAGACGTAGACAGTCACAATTTTTTGGACATGTTATGAGAAGAAATAAATTGGAGAACTTGGTGACAACTGGCAAGATTGAGGAGAAAAGAACAAGTGAAGGCAGAGAAGTAACTACCTGGATGAACTGGCCATGTGGTATGGTTGAGACAAGAACACTAAGCTGATCCACGACTGATTGTGTGAGATGGCGAAACATGACCGCCCACACTTATCGGCATGGCACATCTTGATGATGATTTTGAAGCACATCATTTTGCACACAATTGAAAAAGTCCAGAAAACACTGGGCAGATTTGTACTCATTAGAATGAGAACCAATATATAGACTATTTTCTATTTAGTTATAATTATTGTATTTAAAAACTGCTCAGTTTGTGACAGACAAAGCAAACTTTTGGGCCCATTAGAGTAAGCATAATTCAACATATGCCATCACATGATGACGAACTTTCACTGTCAGTTCTGTTTTCCCTATCACCAAATGCTAAATAATTGAACTAAATAAATACATTACTGAACATGCTGTCAGTATCAGAATCTTTCACAAAGTCTTTTAAATCAGAATCGCTATATTTAAAATTGTTTCAATTACTCTGATGTAAATCGATAGGGTCAAGAGCTAGTGGACACTGCCATTTCTGAAATCAGAACATTAATCACACAAAAAACAATATTTCTCAAAATTGTGAGAAACCATGACTGCTTTTCTTCTTCTTCTTCTGCGTTCATCCGGATGTTTTTTCCGGATGTGACTGCGTTGTGCCTGTTTACAGCAGAGCTGCGTTCTTGCGCCGTTAGGCCGACACATCCGACTTCTGCGGGCATTTGTTGACCGGGTTAACCTTCCCGGGGTGACTGCTTTTACAATACATAGGAATGAAGGGATTCTCCTATGTAAATGTCCACTTACTTAACATTACAGAACAGATCAGGGAGGAAACCAAATAAAGCGATGACAAAATTAAGATGATGATATAAGTTAATGAGCCAATGGCAGACATGGGAAGTTGCTTAAGACAATAATTATCTTATGGCACTTAATGAACTTACTCAGTTAAAAACTGTTAGACATTTGATTTACCTTGTTTATGACCCACACAATCTGCAATAATGATTTGACGTTAGAGTTTTAAAATTCTAAGTTTGGTACCATATTTCATTTCCTTTAACTTCCACAAAATCCCCAGTACTCTGACGGCTCGTCATGCCTATTTTGTTTTTATTCAATACTGTCATTAGATTTAAGAATAATAAAGAATATTTACTGGAACCAAGTAGCAGCAATTAAAATAGGAAATAAAGACGGTAGTTACGAATAGATAAAGCTAGGAGTACGACAGGGGTGTGTCTTGTCACCCGATTTTTTCTCCCTATATAGTGAAGTAATAATGAGAGATCAAAGAGAAGCCAGGAATACTAATCGGAGGTTATAATATAAACAATATACGCTATGCAGATGACAGTATTGGTGGCAGATAATGCAACAGACCTACAACAACTGTTGGACATTGTATTAACAGAGAGTGCACAGAAAGGACTCTCCTTGAATTGAAGAAAACAGTAACAATGGTGATATCAAAGAAAAGGTGACACAAAAATGTGACATAGAAATAGAAGGGAAAATTCTTAACCAAGTGGATAATTTTAAATATCTAGGATCTTTTATAACATCAAATGGAAGATGTACAAGAAAGATTACGAGCAGAATAGGGCCAGCAAAAGCCGCATTTCAGAAAATGAAGAGTATCTTATGCAATAAGTCACTATCAATGAATGTAAGAGAGTGCTGTTTAGAACCAGTTTTGCTGTATATATAGCAGTGAATCTTGGAATGTAAATGAAAAAATTAGGAAGAACTTAGAAGCAACAGAAATGTGGTTTTTGAGACGAATGTTGCAAATTCCTTGGACTGCCAGAATAACTAACGATTGCCCAAAAGAGACTAATGAAACTATATACAACAATAAGAAAGAGACAAACAGCTTTCTTTGGTCATGTGATGTTAAGAGAGACATTGAAGAACATCGTGACAACTGGAAAGATTGAGGGGAAGATAGACAGAGGCAGACCAAGAGAAATGATGCTGGACGGATTGAGACGGTGGCATGGAGGAAAATAATATCTTCAGCAGAGTTGATCCTGAACACCAAAGACAGAGATATGTGGAGAGGCATGAACGCCTACGCTAACTGGGAAGGCACTTGATGATAATGATGATTGATCATAACTTTTTAATTTTAGGTGGCAATGCCTAAAAATAAAATCACGATTCCAGTTATTTCCACCCTTGATGAAGTGAAGCTCACCAGGGGAAATCTGTTTTATCATTCCAATTTTTCCAGATGTCTCAAATATTGAAGTAGCAAAAACAATGTTTACAATGGAGACTTGAATCGTTAAAGTACCTACATGATGTATTTATTAACCAGACCCGGTGCCTAAGCTTTCTTTAGGCTTTAGGTTAGGATGTCACTGACTGTAATTTCAGTTTTGTTTGATTTCCAGAGAACAAGAACAGTTCCGTCGGTTCCTGTTTCCAATTTATTAATTTAACCTCTGACAAAGCAAGCATACCTTTCTCTTCTCCAAGTTGCGGACTTTCTTCTCCAAACCGTTCAAACATTGTTTGGCTGCGTCTCCTAAATCCGTGGCGGCTTTGGTCTCAGCTTTAGTGTGCGTGGTCGCGGGCATTTTTTCACCAAGGCTGGTCTACAAGAGCAGGCGACATAACAGGTTCACTAGTCTCCCGGAATCAAATCAGCCCACGCTTCTCCGGCGAGATCAATTCAACAGTCGGCTCCGTTATCTCTTTCATCGAAGGCAATGAATGAATCAGAATAACGAAGCCACAAACAATAGATTGCACGATTTATTGCTTGGCATATTTCGCTGCATCTCATCAAGTACCTACTGCAGAATTCACACAACATAAAGTAAAATAACTAGATAAATCCTTCAAGCTGAAATATACGCACGTTCGCACAGTAATGTCAATTGTCTACCACTGTAATTTTAAACTGAATGAATGAATGAATCACTAAAAAACGAGAAGTAGATTGTAAGCTTTGTTAGAACACGATTACAAGACGCAAAATGGACGTTACGGCTAAAGCCTTCATCAGCGCAGAACAAACAAGCAAACACAAACCGACATACAACTACATGAAAAACACTACATGAAAATATTGTTACTTATCTGTATCCTTGTTTGGAGCGACCGACGCGTTTGACGACTGTCAGTGGATGGTATCAATCTCTTTCTTCTAAATAGTTTATTCTCTTAGATAATTTAAACACAGAATCAATTAGGTGCCGTCTCCACGATGATGGTTAGCTGCAATGGATCTCCAACAATGTTTGTCTCTCGGCCTGACTGCATATTATGTCAGATTGCTGTTCGTTCATTTCTTGCTGTTATCTTCCAACTGGTATCGTTGCCTCTCTCCCTCTTTCTCACTTGCCTTCAAACCTTCGAGAATGTAACCGCATCGTGCAGCTAGGGTCGAGGTTTGAGCGGGGAAAAGAGCAAATTTGTACGACCGTGCGACAAGTCTCGATAAGCGCCCTCTCTCTCTCTCTCTCTCTCTCTCTCTCTCTCTCTCTCTCTCTCTCTCTCTCTCTCTCTCTCTCTCTCTCACTCTCACTCTCTCGATGAGTAGTGGGCCTGCAGTCAGTAAGCTGGTATAGCTTTTCGGTCAGTCCTGCCGGCGTAGCTTGAAAGCTCGTCGGCAGGCGTCCAGTGGTTTTGCATGTATTACCTTGTACCGGGAGGGCGCGCTTTAGCGATGCTACTCTTGGCTTGTGTGTGCGTGAATAGTCCGTCTGTCCGATAGATATCTGGTTGATCCTGCCAGTAGCCATATGCTTGTCTCAAAGATTAAGCCATGCATGTCTAAGTTCACACTGTCTCACGGTGAAAACGCGAATGGCTCATTAAATCAGTCGAGGTTCCTTAGATGACACGATCCTACTTGGATAACTGTGGCAATTCTAGAGCTAATACATGATTACCTAATATACCGCAAAAGTCAGGCGAGAAGTGTGACGGTAGTACACGCTTTACAAGGTCCGGACACTTGTGATTGACTGTTGTGCTTGTCCTACGGTACAGGAGCGTACGAGACCCTTACCTCGGGGACTTGGCTGAACGCCTCTAAGTCGGGTCCCTTGGGTTCCAGGGTCTGGCCACCACTCGCTACCTGCTCGTGGTGGCGAGGTCTCGGAGGGTTGACGCTGAGCCGCCAGCGTCTGCAGCCTACCTTGTGCCAGACGTATTGGTTACCCATTCCTCTGGAACACACAAGACTAGGCCGAGAGAGGGAACATGTCGTTTGGGCACCACATGTTTCTCTGAAGCTCTGCCCAGGCATTGTGATGGAATTCTGGCCACATTCCAACTCACATACTTTGGTCTGTCAAGACTGCAAGGTGCCACTCAGTTATGAATAAAATCTCACCGCCAGAGTTATTTAACCTAGAACTACTGGGTTAGTATGCGAGTGCACTAACCAATACAATATTGCATTATTAGGAGTTTACTTTTGTATATATACTTGCCCGCTGGTCTGTGTTTGAATCTCCATTCAGGTGGATTTTCTATAATTGACCTGGGCTCCCAGGTCAACCCAATCTGAAATTGCTACCAGTAAATGTCATGTGACGTGCAGTTGTATGGTGTGATATTGACCTCGTCACCCATCAAGTGTCAACTGGTCTAAACCATATGGGTGATAACACCATGTATGCAATATTCCTCAAGGTGTGGAAACAGGAGTCCTTGTTCCTATCTGTCTATCTCCATCTGTCTATCTATGGGTGATAACACCATGTATGCAGTATTCCTCAAGGTGTGGAAACAGGAGTCCTTGTTCCTATCTGTCTATCTCCATCTGTCTATCTATGGGTGATAACACCATGTATGCAGTATTCCTCAAGGTGTGGAAACAGGAGTCCTTGTTCCTATCTGTCTATCTCCGTCTGTCTATCTGTGGGTGATAACACCATGTATGCAGCATTCCTCAAGGTATGGAAACAGGAGTCCTTGTTCCTATTTTTCTACCTCCATCTGTCTATCTATGGGTGATAACACCATGTATGCAGTATTCCTCAAGGTGTGGAAACAGGAGTCCTTGTTCCTGTCTGTCTATCTCCATCTGTCTATCTATGGGTGATAACGCCATGTATGCAGCATTCCTCAAGGTGTGGAAACAGGAGTCCTTGTTCCTATCTGTCTATCTCCATCTGTCTATCTATGGGTGATAACGCCATGTATGCAGCATTCCTCAAGGTATGAAAACAGGAGTCCTTGTTCCTATCTGTCTATCTCCATCTGTCTATCTATGGGTGATAACGCCATGTATGCAGCATTCCTCAAGGTGTGGAAACAGGAGTCCTTGTTCCTATCTGTCTATCTCCATCTGTCTATCTATGGGTGATAACGCCATGTATGCAGCATTCCTCAAGGTGTGGAAACAGGAGTCCTTGTTCCTATCTGTCTATCTCCATCTGTCTATCTATCTATGGGAGACAACACCATATACCCAATACGCCTCAGGTTATTTTTATCCCACTCGCTCGCTGTGAACTCAAGTGTAGTCCATAGACACTACTTCTTGTAACGCTGGACTGAATGGTGCATGTGGATTAGCTTTCTCTGTTAACAGTGTCCCTCGCCATTAAGCGAACCCACTCCGATTTCAGAGGTACTTGTAATTTGAAGATGCATTAAAGTTTTTATCACTTTGTTTATACCAGATACGACTGTGGTGCACAGAGTATATATGTTCGGCCCTTCCCGTTCCCGTTGCAGGAAAAATGGGTTCGATAATTTTCATGTATCTAAAATAGATCCATTATTTTTACGAAAACTTTGAAGATGCCTTAAAGTGTTTATCACCTTTTTATAACATATATATGCCTGTAGATAACTTCTTTAAACATTTTATAAAACTTTAAGAAAAATACAACAATTATTTAAATTACATAATATAGCAATGTTACTAAAAGTAATGTCCCTTGATATAACTTTTGTTGTTAAGTCCCCTTATAAAGGACACACACACACACACACACACACACACACACACACATTGTCTTATATATATATATATATATAATATATATATATATATATATATATATATATATATATATATATATATATATAACGATATTGGAGTAGGCGTGGCTGAGAAATTTAAAACGCTTAAACTTTCTCTTCTGTCGATGGCATAGTGGTTTCATCCTACACGCCCGTCTGTTCGGTTGGAATGTTGGCTCCTCGTTCAGAAAGCAATGGCAAAGTACTGAAAGTAAAACTGCGTAGTAAATCACACACAGAAAAAGTACATGTATAATTTTAGCCGGCGTCTGGGGCTTGAATGCAGGGAACACAGTTTCACACACCCGCCACATACCGGGTCGATGGTCCAAACACGACTTGAAGGCAAGGAACTCAGCTTCACACACCCGCCACATACCGGGTCGAGGGTCCAAACACGACTTGAAGGCAAGGAACTCAGCTTCACACACCCGCCACATACCGGGTCGAGTGTCCAAACACGACTCGAAGGCAAGGAACACAGCTTCACACACCCGCCACATACCGGGTCGATGGTCCAAACACGACTTGAAGGCAAGGAGCTCAGCTTCACACACCCGCCACATACCGGGTCGAGTGTCCAAACACGACTCGAAGGCAAGGAACACAGCTTCACACACCCGCCACTTACCGGGTGTTTTGTCTTTGTTCAGTGTGCTCAGTATTGTGCTGTGTTATGTCTGTCAGTGTCAGTTCTGTGTCCAGTGCGTCTCTGTCTGTGTCAGATAATTTCTTTGTGTACTGTAAGAAGTTGTCTTGTGTCTGTGTGTCGACTGCCTCTGCTGTGAATAGATGTGTGTAGTGTTGTTGGAAAACAGTTCCTATATGTGGTGTTCCTGTCTCTATGTTTCCTTGCATGTCTGATATTTTGCTTATTTGTCTCCTATGCTGTACGTTCTGCTCTATTGCAATGTATTGTCTACTGTGTGTCTCTTGTGTAATTGTGTTGAGCTTTGTTCTAAGAAGAACACCCAGATATCTGTGTTGTTGATGTTCTTCTAGTTGTGTTTCTAGTATGTGTAAATGAGGCGCATCTCTGTCTGTCTGTTTTGTTTGTCGTATGGCTGTCTGTATGATGCGATCCTGTCTTAGTCCGTCTTTTTGGATCATGGTTGCTAAATGTTGTTTTCTGCTTTGTATCCTGCTCTTTAGCAAGTGCCAGTATTGTGTGATGTTCTCAGTTGGTATATTGTCTGTGTATGTGTGTATGAGCTGTGTCATGTATTGTACATATCCTGTGTGTTTCAGAAGTGTGCAATTAAACTTCCAGTGTGGTGATCGCCTGTGTGGCTGCGTGTCTGTGCTGTTTGGGCTAATGTGTACTAGTATGCCTTTATGGTCTGTGCAGTCTATTTTTTGCAGTAGGTGTTGGGTTATTATGATGTGGTGTGTTGCGGGTGTGTAAATTCTGTCTAATCTGGATGATCTTTTGTTTGCTTTGTTTGTTTATGTTCTCTCTCCGTTTCTCTACTGTCGGGGTGTGTATGCCTGAATGCGTCTATGAGGTTATGTGTATCGATGATATTTCGTAGTGTATCTAGTTGATGTAAGCTGTCCTTGCCGGCTCTCCTCAGCTGTGTTCTCACCTCCCCTCCCACCACGTCTAAATCGTCAAGAACACAATTGTAATCTCCGGCAATAACTATATTTGTCCCCTATATGTCTGTGTCAACAAGTCGTCTAACTGTTCGTAGAATAGAGGTTGATATTTGTAATTAGGTGGTGCGTGTATGTTCACAATGGCAAAAGATCGTGTGTCGTTTTTAACTTGAACTGTACAAATTCTACCTTGCTGGTCTGTCTGTTCTAAAAATAGTCCACATGTCGGAAGTTTGCAGAATGGCTGTCCCTGACCCCGTGTTGTGTTTTGGCCAAACTGAAACACGAATTTCTTAATCCTAGCCGTGTCACTAATTCTGCTGCTTTAAAGTCTGTTTTGATGTTGGTTTCTTGCAATAAAATGAAATCTGGTTTGTGTTTGTGTATGAGTGTGATGATGTTTTGTAATTTCATTTTCATTCCACGAATGTTTAAACTAATAATACTTAAATTGTCAGCCATTTTATAAACAATTTAAAAACTAAATAATGAGTAGGTTAGAAGTTAGTACCTTTTGCTGTCTTGTCTTCAGTTTTGGATTTTATCTCCTCCTGTGGCGTTTCTTTCGTTGTTGTCGTCATCCTCGTGGTCTCCGTCGTCGGTGTCAGAATCTGTGTTGATGAAAAGCGGCCTTTCCGCATCGCTGTTTTCTCTCTGTTTGTCTTGTGTTTTTGAAGATTTCTTGTTTGGTTGAAAGGGGGCGTTCCCTTCCTCGTCTTCTTTCAAGTCTTTGCTGGGGGACGAGTTTCTTCTCTACCCCCATGGTCGTTTTCTGCCTTGGTTGACGATTTGAAAACCGTTATCTTCGTTTTCTTGTGTTGTTTTTGTCGCTGTTACTGAGTCCTCGTCTGGCCTCGTGGCCTCTTTTTGGCCGGCTGTCTCGGCGACATCTTGAACTGTGTAGAATCGAATTTGTTTGAGCTTTTCCCCCGAGTGCGGGGAACTCCTCTTTGGATCTTTCCGTGGTTTTTTTTTTTTTTTTTTAGATTGTCTTTCTTTTGTTTCCGGGTCGGGCATTTGTTGGCCCAGTGGGAGTCCAAGCCACATGTCGGGCATTGGGTGCGACGACCAGGAATTGTAAACATGATACGGTGATCTCCTGTAATTTTCCCAGGCGCCATGATCTTGGCATAATGTGGCACTGGTTTTGTCGTGGTGCACAGGACTCCCCACTTTCCGCCACCGTACTGAATGCGGAATACTTCGATAGGCGACGAATTCTTTTTTTTTTTTTTAACAGGAATATTTATGTGCACTTTATTATAACAAGTAATACTGTCAAATAATGAACAATGTATGTTATGGTAATCACAACAAACATAAATCTGCAATAGCAACATCAGAGTAAATGGGTTCAAACATATGGACACCTTGATAAAAGCAGAGATGATGTCATGAAGAGGTGATATGTAGAATAGTTGAAGCCGTAGCCTCTTCCACAAGGTGAATATATTATGCAGCATGCCACCGCCAAAGGAGCTGAGTTCTTAAACAATGTATTTGAGCCAATCCTGGCCTATGGAGGTGAATCATAGATAATCGGTTGATTAGTGAGAAATCTGGAGGCTGCAGAGATGTTTTAATTGTAGAATGCTGATAAAATGCATAGATAAAGAACAATCAGGTTTAGAAAGAAGCCAACATGAAGACACTGGCTACTTCAACAATTGGACAACACTTCTTGGACATGTGAAAGGGGAAAACTGAATACACTGACAAGAAAGGAAAGGGCTGACCTAAGAGAGAGGAAGACACTAAACAGCCTGACAGTGTGGCATGAGGAACATCGGCATCAGAAATGGTTAGTCTGTCCTAACTCATGCTATATGAAACATAGTTCAGTCACATTCTTGACTAACAAGTGTGTTATTTGGTTGTGTAGTACAATCACTTTATTCTATACATGCATCAGTAAGGGATACTATAAGCCACAAGGGACACTTCTTGGCACAGAATGAGTCCCAATTACACTGTTTTGTGAAAACAACATGGTATCTACAATAGTGAAGGCTATTCAACATAACATGTGGCAGTAGTCTATCAACAATGTAAAACAATAACCAAAGTACATTTTAGAATGAAAATAACAATATATCTCAGCTATAATGTAAACATGTGGGTTCTGTTTGAAAAACCTATTTCAAAGTCTTATGTAAATGGACCACACGTTGTAAAAGATTCACCATGTAAAATGTGGTACACTGCAAGGGAATCACTTTCACTAGTTAACATCAGACAACCACACATGACAAAACGTAAATAACATGTTCACATTTTAAACTGGATTCTATGCTGAAAAAAGTATTCTATATTAATGTTGGATGCCAACCTTAACCCACTGATCCCTAGCACCCAGCCAGTAAAGCCCCATTCTCCTGGTTAGAAAATACACCAGCAGGACACATGGGGGGGGGGGGGGGAGATGTGTTAATGTGACTCGACTAAGCGCTGAGTCTGAATGATGGTATCTCAGACTGACTTACCCCACCATGTTCAGTATGTAGATAGGGGTCTAATACAGATAAACTATGGTTTTTTTTTTCCCATACAAACTAGTACCTTGATGTTAAACATCATAATGGATTTCTCAGAATGGGCAGAATGTCAGACGATCCTGCGTGCCCAATTCTTAACCCTTTGAAAATAAAGATTTTCGTTCGTTATCAACGTTAGGATGTTTCTCATTGTTCATTGGGAATATTGGGAGACCAATGTTCACTGACCAAGCCTTGTGTTTGCACCCCAGACCAGTTTGATGTTTCACCAGCTTCATGTTTAAATGAAGTGGCTCAAATGTGGTGGACTCTCTCTCTCTCTCTCTCTCTCTCTCTCTCTCTCTCTCTCTCTCTCTCTCTCTCTCTCTCTCTCTCTCTCTCTCATGATGTTCCAAATTTCTGATATTGAACAGTCAAAAGCCTTACTGTAGTCCATGAGACCATGTTTGCTTCAATGTGGAACTATATAAATGAAACGTTTCCATAGCTCTTGTTTAAGAGGGCAATACACACCTGAACATGTGATGCACTATTTAAACACCAAGTCTAAAATTAATGTTACCACTTGAAGTGGGCTTACATAAAACAAAACCAGCCAGACTAGAGTCATTCGAAATAATGCAGGCTTACACATATACAACACCTACCAGTCACGATGACACAAATAAATTAGATATATCTGTGACAGGCTGACACTAGCGTTACTTAGGTGTGCGAAGGAAGAAATATGTACTCTAAAGTGTATTTATAAAAACAGCAGTTATATTAACACCAGTAACTCTGGTTTTCTTTTGCACATAAAGTTTGAACAACCTTTAACTATCACCAATGAAAGTATTAACACTTAGCAGTTTCACAATTATGTCATTTACAAAAAAAAATTACAATTATGAAAAAAAAAAAAAAAGACTTCTAGCAGTAAAAATCAGAATTAACCCATAGATATGAGACAAACAAGGCTGGTTAATGTGAATCAAGTGAGCCTACATATTTTTCATAAGCTTCTTCGGTCATCAGACTGTCAGTTTTTGTGTCAGGATCCAAACTGAGCTTGTACAGCCAACCTTCACTAAGAGGAGAAGAATTCACCAGGTTGGGTTCTTCAGTTAGTTTCTGGTTAACTTCTGTCACAGTGCCACCCACTGGGTTGAATACCTCACTGGCTGTCTTGACACTCTCCAAACAGCCGGTCACATCGCTGGCTTGCAGCTTAGTGCCAACGTCTGGTGTTTCAACATTCACAAAATTCACCCAACTGTTCTTGCGCATAACTGGAAATTCCAACTGTTCGTACCAAACTGTCCACAGATATCCACTCATGTTTGTCTGTGTAAAATCGGGCTACCACGCATCTTGAAAGACTGAACGATCTGGTTTGTGTTAAACATTTAGCAGCCATACACAGCTCTAGTAAACGTGAAAGTTATCCTGGCAAATGTGCGCGACATGGAAGCTGCCATGTTTAAGACGAATTCAAAAGAATTTTTTGTTTAAAATTGATCTTCCACTATCATCAAGAACAGGTTAAACATATAAAAATATGAACAGAAGAAAGTAACAAGAAAATTACACAAATAAATAGTAAACAAGTGAACATTATCCGGACAGTTCAAAGCTGTTATTCAGTATATCTGACCCTGCTGAAGTTATTAATGTGGGGTCTTCTGTGCTGTCTCCGAGGACAGCGTCATATATTTAAAACATGTAGCTATTGAGCTGACCATAATTAGATCCGTTTGACTATTACTTGCTAGAGATTTGGACATATTTCTCTTTGCCAGTATTTACCAACCTTTCATGACATTTATTTTAGAAATAATAAATTTAAAATAAAAAAATTTTTTCTTAAGGGCTCACGGTTCACAGAGGGGTCAGAGCCGCCCCATTAGGTAGCGATTCCCCGAAAAAATTCTAAAAATTCACAATGAAACTTAGCTTGGTACGTGGCAACTCTATTAAAACTCAAAGGAGAACGGATTCAAAATTTTTTTTTTTTTTTTTTCCAAATACATTGATATTTATTAAACTCAAACCACATAGGCTCACATTTCACAGGCGCCCTCAAGAAGTGTGCACAGGTTTCACAGAGAGATTCTCACAAGCAGCCACACATCACACACATTCCACAGGCACCCTCAAGTACTGTGTACAGATTTCACAGGGAGATTCTCAGATAAGCAACCACACATCATCCACTCAAGTCTTCAAATAAAACAGCTTAAAACACAACCCCAACCATGAAGCACAAACAAGGAGGTGGAAACAGGTCATTGAGGGGAACTTTAGTTCATTCAAGCTAGACTTTGAGACCAGTGTCTGACAATGGAGTGTTCATAATTTACAATAAACAGGCAAGATTTCTGCACTCTCATGCTCCCTTCTGTGCCCACCAGACCACACATTTCCTAAACAGCCAGGGTTATTTACTGTACAAGAATAGTTCATAACGGTGAATCAAACAGGTTCTATCCAGACTTGAAGAGCAAGATTGCGACTTGGCCCAAATAGAAGTAAATGAAGTGTTTGGTCTCATGTGTGACGTAGCTGCCAAAGTTGCGGCCTACAATGCAGTGCCATGTTGGGTTGTACTTCTTGTCAAACTCTTTCTTGATGTATGCGGCAATATCTTTTTCAATATTGTACTTTTCTAAGGCTTGTGTTGCACAATCGATAGCATCTTGCTGCTGTCCTCGGACATGTCAGCATTCTTGATCACAGCTTTTCTCTCAGACATTCTCTAGTGAATATACTGTCGACTACGGCAGAGGGCGGCCACCCATCATGGACAAGAGTTCCTTTACGACAAGAAATCCAAGCATCACAATAACGATGAGTAGCAAAGCTATTATCAGGGTGTCATCAAACGCAACTTCGACATACCTGAAGTGGTTCAGACTGTGCGGACGTGAGGCTGTAGGAGAAGCTGTGCTGTAGTCTGTTGAACAGTGCCATTTCAATTTGTGATATTGGAAACAGAAGCAGCCGTCCGCACAGTACAAAGAACGGATTCAAAAGAAAGATATATTCGTTGTGAAGAGAAACCAGAGTAACAATGTCAGGGCGTCCATTGGGGGACAGTCGTTAACATCGTGCACGGAGCTTGCAGTGTTGAAACATTGTATATATTGCATTAACAAGTACATTTTATTAACTTTTTGCAGTCAACATATTTTACGATGTCAAATTATTGTGTTATCTATAAATAGGTGGTGTCATTATTTTCAACTTTTAACAATTAATGTAACTAATTGCTTCTTTAGAAAAGCGTTGGCGAGTTATGTCCCTTGCAAACAACAACATGAATATTATGTTTCCGTGAAAAAGAGATATTTGTTTCCCCTTAAAATACGCTTACCAAGTGCACAGGCCGTCGAGAGCGAAATGTTACCCGTAGATCTTGTAATTGAATCCCCACTATTGCTCCCGGGTTGAAACTAAGCACCATGAAATGTTCTGGAAAGTAAAGACGAAGTGTGCGCTTTTGACGACATCACCCATTGAGTGCCAATTGTTTTACAAAAATGTGGTGTTTTCTTTCACCATATACTCAGTACCTAAAGAAATGGAAAAGCAGGGTACTTCACTTTTTACTTTTACAACTGCTACTACTACAGTTACCACTATGGCTACTACAGCAACTACTGTCTACTACTGTCTGCAAATATTTAAAATTGTGTGTTCGTGTATGTCTGTATGTAAATTGTGGTATATGCCCAACACAATTTTGAAAAAAATCAAAATCACTTTGAGAAAAGAAAGCCTTGACAAGCCATGTAACGATTGTCAGATGTCAAGCTCTGTGCTTGTTCTAACACAGTTTACTTGACAACACATGTAACGATTGTCAGATGTCAAGCTCTGTGCTTGTTCTAACACAGTTTACTTGCATGTGTTTGCTGGTGTTGTGCTATAGGCTCTTATTATTGTTTATCTCTGTATGGCTATGGCCAGTTTATGTCTGACTACTTGTGAACAGTCCCCATGGTTGTTGATTGTGGAGCCAAGATGTTCACAGTTTGTGATGTTTTCAATTTCTCCGTGGGTGGTTGTGATTTTTGATTATAATGTAGTTTTGTGTGTGGGTATTTTTTTTTATATATATTCAGAAAAATACTGTTATCTTAATTATGGCTTTTGACAAACAGGATTAAATTTACATAACATATACAATTAAATTATGAGCAAATTAATTCCGCATTTGTTATAAATTTGCAGTATCTCATAAACTTATATTATATGTTATTGATGAATTTTTAATATATTCAGCCATTCTGTATACAAGACAAGAATTAGTAGCTTAACAGCTAAAGTAATTGAACATATTAACAAATTTATTACTTATGTTTATATACATGATTACATGCATGTGGCACTGATCAGTAAGTAATAAAGTTTTTATTTGTGTAAGAAAAGAAATCAAGTAATAATAAATTCAGTAGCAGTCAATATTATAAATTAATTATTAATCTTTTGTACATGATAACTTAAAAACTTAGTGACAGCTGGCAAACTTGATGTAATCTAAGCCTCTGGTGATCATGTGAGTTTGCAAACCATCATTGTCTGTCAGCATGGCACATGTTTCAAACATTACCACCTAACAGCATGGCACACGCTGATGTTGGCAGCAGAGCTTCAATACATAATGTCATGCTTGAATGATAAAATAATTACAGGTTGCCTCAGGTTTGACACAGAATTCTACATGGTCGACAGGATAAATTTGATCGCGCTTACACTTCTAGTGCGCTGATGGCGAGGCAGGGCATTCAATACCTACGCTAGCATTTAAGTTGGTCTGAAATGTTGACTTCTCGTTCAGAACGCAGTGGCAAACTACAGAATGTTAAATTGCTTATAAAATTAACCTGGGGTTGAATGCAGCATCCTGCAATGGACATGCAACATTTATTGTTATGGATTTGACACTAAAGGAAATATTTACTAACGCAAAACTACGAATGAAGACGACGGTGACACAGAAACCCCATTATTAAAGAGTTCCCTTGTAAAATAACGCTCTGTGATAAAGGGGTTACAGACACAATTCGTAATCCTTCATACTGGGTTCGAAACACAGCTGCAGGCGATTTGGCAGCGGATCGTCTCACGTTGATATTTCCATACACTGATATGAGTGCTGGTCATTCAGAAAGCAGTGGCAAACTACTGAATGTAAACTTGCCAAGAAATCACAACCAGCCAAAAAATGCTGGGGTTGGCTGCGACATCCTGTAAAGGGTATGCAACTAACTTTTGTTGTAAATTCACAGTGAAAACATGTCCCGGAGCAAGAACCGGCTATGGGTCTGTGATGTGGTAGAACCATCACATGATGTAGGTCTGTGATGTGATAGAACCATCACATGATGTAGGTCTGTGATGTGATAGAACCATCACATGATGTAGGTCTGTGATGTGATAGAACCATCACATGATGTAGGTCTGTGATGTGATAGAACCATCACATGATGTAGGTCTGTGATGTGATAGAACCATCACATGATGTAGGTCTGTGATGTGATAGAACCATCACATGATGTAGGTCTGTGATGTGATAGAACCATCACATGATGTAGGTCTGTGATGTGATAGAACCATCACATGATGTAGGTCTGTGATGTGATAGAACCATCACATGATGTAGGTCTGTGATGTGATAGAACCATCACATGATGTAGGTCTGTGATGTGATAGAACCATCACATGATGTAGGTCTGTGATGTGATAGAACCATCACATGATGTAGGTCTGTGATGTGATAGAACCATCACATGATGTAGGTCTGTGATGTGATAGAACCATCACATGATGTAGGTCTGTGATGTGATAGAACCATCACATGATGTAGGTCTGTGATGTGATAGAACCATCACATGATGTAGGTCTGTGATGTGATAGAACCATCACATGATGTAGGTCTGTGATGTGATAGAACCATCACATGATGTAGGTCTGTGATGTGATAGAACCATCACATGATGTAGGTCTGTGATGTGATAGAACCATCACATGATGTAGGTCTGTGATGTGATAGAACCATCACATGATGTAGGTCTGTGATGTGATAGAACCATCACATGATGTAGGTCTGTGATAGAACCGTCACATGATGTAGATCTGTGATGTGATAGAACCATCACATGATGTAGGTCTGTGATCCGATAGAACCATCACATAATGTAGGTCTGTGATAGAACCATCACATGAAGTAGGTCTGTGATGTGATAGAACCATCACATGATATAAGTCTGTGATGTGATAGAACCATCACATGATGTAGGTCTGTGATTTGATAGAACCATCACATGATGTATTTCTGTGATGTGATAGAACCATCACATGATGTAGGTCTGTGATAGAACCATCACATGATGTAGGTCTGTGATAGAACCATCACATGATGTAGGTCTGTGATAGAACCATCACATGATGTAGGTCTGTGATAGAACCATCACATGATGTAGGTCTGTGATAGAACCATCACATGATGTAGGTCTGTGGTGTGATAGAAGTAGTAGAATCTTATGTAGACTGATGGTAGAGGATATAGACGACGGCAGTATCCCTACGAGAGGTCCTAGCAACACACAGAGTCTTGTAATGATCCCGGACGGGCCCCCAAATATCTCTGGAGTGTGACAGGTTCGCCTTGGGTATTGAGAGTTAACCAAGCCCGAGGTGTCCTTAGCACTACCGTGTATTCTAACCCCAGGGGTTGGACAGGTAGATACACTGTTTACTCTGCTGTTGACCTCGTATTAGTTTAATAAGTATACAAGCCCATCCAGATTCTAGACCCCCACTAATTACCCTCTCCCTTGGGACAATGAACACTGAGGCATCGTCCGAGACCACACTCAATAACTATACAAAGAATAAGTCAACATCAACAAAGTTTATTCTACCCTAAAGAAAATAGGTATGAATTGAACACCCTGATAGAATAATTCTATTTACAATAGTAGAGGATAGATTAGAGATAGATACGTGGCTCTGTTAGTTGAAAATAGATTAGTGAAGTGTTGATAAGCTTTACTAGTTGAGAATTGAGTAATGAGGGATAATTGGGATCTTCCCGTAGGTGTCCCTGGTGGGCGGGGTTCCGCATGCTGTTTGTTGATTTTTTTTTTCTTGTCTTGGCCTGATGATAACATATGTGTTCAGTCATCTGTCCATGACAGAGTAGGTTCATTATATTTTCTGAGCGAGGCCGATGGCCACGATCATCTAATAGAGATCTGTGACGGGGAGACTATCACCGGTTATATGATTTATGTTACAGGTTCCTCTGGTTGGAATGAAGAACCCGGAACAACTAAAAATCCGATCCCGGATAAAGTATGATGTGGAGAGATGGGCCAGCAACTTTCACAACGGAAGAAGTTAATAAACATTGCTCGGTGGAGCTTAATGGTATATGTATCCTACATGAGTGAATATCAATCGTTAACCCACCTGAAGAGATGGATGTTCAGCCCACGTGGAACTAGATCAGTAGGAACTGATGTTCACATTAGATGAAACCAAACATTGAAGTGTAGTTGTTCCATGTACCAAGGAAATCAGAACTCTCAGACAATATCTAGTAAATAAAGCAAGCCATTTTAGTCTAGACTATGACTGTTTAAGAGTGAAAATATAGAACATTTCGCTAGAAGAAACCGTCATGTTCATGAGACAGCGTTCCATGATTTTTCACTGTGCCGAATTATGAGATCGTGGTTTCTCTAACACTATTAGGAACCATTGTGTTAGGAACTATCATAGGTTTTTTTCAAGGACTATATTTACATGGGATTCAGATCTCATGGTCATCAAAGTTCCGGGAAGAGGACATGTCTGGAGAGAGGGATACGACTTCGGTGAGGTCTTGTGTACTGACTCGTATGATGTCGTGTAATCCTTGCCATGATGTGTACACTATGATCCTGAACTTTGAGGACTGACACATACATTTATGTTATAATACACGACACACATTTTCTTCACATACACGTCTCATATACGTTACACTTTCTTTTAATAAATTAATCTTTATTAATTTTTAGAAGCAAGAGTTGTTGAGTATGTTGCGTTGGAGAAGTATGAGAGGGGGCATAGTACGACAGTGAGAGAGTGACAGGAAAAGGTGTCCATAGGCTGAGGGAGTGTGTTGGACGGAAGCTGGTGGATTCTCCAGAATATTGAGAGGGGAAAAAAATATTATAATGTGGGTGTCGACTCTCCTCACTCCAGGGACGACACTTTAAAGGAGGACACGACACTATCTCATATTCACAGAATTATTGTCACTTAAATTACTCACACCAGAAAACGTGGGGTGTTGTCTATTGTGTAACCTTTTGTGACTCTTCCACTTAGATGTCGCCCATCGGATGTTGCATCGTTTCCTCAGCTCGCTTCTCAAAGATCGTATCATCCAGATAACTCCATGCCGTCGTTCCTTTCTTGAACATCTTCGCCGTTTTCTATCCCTCGCTCACTGACGTACCCCGTCACCAAGTCAGCTTTTGTGCGTTCAATGTGCACTATTCTTAATTGCCGATTATTGCATTCTGCGACACATGGCACATATGCCCCCTCGTCAAATTAAAATGTTGTAGACATTTTACCTATAAACTCAGTCTTCCAGTCTGTGACATGAGTCGAAGTAGTCGAACATACCTGTCATATTGGTCCATGGTCGCACATCTCCGTCTACATTGTCTACTAAAGGTCTCACATATCCGTCTACATTGTTCACTAAAGGTCGCACATAATTGTCCGTATCTCTGCAATAAAGCGTATCCCTTATCCTTAAAACCTATTCCATTGCGGATAGTTGAATTGCTATGAACATCATCACCAAAAAAAAAAAAAATTTTTTTTTTTTTTTTATAAATCGGACACATCTTTCATCTATCCCCGTAGACAATGTGTGGCTCCTAAACTCCTTTTTATCTCAGAGAATTGAAGTCCAGCATCACTAAGTCCCAATGTCTCCCCGGACATCCTTAGTGGCTCCTTAAATGTGTGTGTTCATCACATCCAGCTTCCACTGACATCATTGTTAAGTGAATCGCTCTTGCCTTCCCTGAGCATAATCATAGTCGACCTTCACATACTCCACTATGTGTATGACCTGACTACATTTGACGTAACTTCTGTGCTTCGACTTCGACTGTTTCGTGTAACGCTTCATGTGGGGTTTTGTTTCATATGTGCATATTTTTTTCGGTACTTTCTAATGTTGTTACTGTATATTCTTCGTTG
>JACEFZ010023975.1:0-121268 GCA_014155875.1 Cepaea nemoralis
CAAAATTTTTTTTTAAAACTTGTATGTGAAGTAGCAGGAGTTGTAGAACAAAAGCCGAAAAGTGATTTTGACTTATTTTTTTATCCTCCACCAAACAAAACACTTAAGTTTGATGACCCCAGAAACAAAAGACTTGAGGATGAAGTCACCATGTTTAAAAAATTACGGTAACCAACTTCACAACCATTAAATTACTGGAACAATGAACATAGGTTTCCACTGCTAACAACAAGTGCGAAAATTGTCTTGGCCATACCAGTGTCCTCAGCGGCAGTAGAGCGCATATTTAGTGCAGCTGGATTGTTGTTGAGTAAGTTACGAAAACGGATGTTACCAGCACTCGTTATAAACTCTGTGTATATCAGATTTGCATGTAAGATGAAAATTGTGGAAATGGCTCAGGGATTACCTGGATTAACTGAATTATTAGAAACAGTCGATCAGCAGGAAATTGATAATGTGCTGAATGAGCAGAGTGACCCTGAAACAGATTGAGAGTGTCAGAATGACACTGAATTGTCATATTTAGATTAAACTTTGTTTTAATAAAATACTCTTGAATATTAAAATTTAAAAATTCTGTTGTTCTACGTGTCTCTTTGTAAATGTAGTCCTATTTAGTAGACACTAACCCTAAACTTTCATAAATTTCATAAGTTTATTTGAACTGTGTTCCATATTAGTATTATCATGGGAATCCCATGGGAATCCCATGGGATGGGACAGGCAAAATGACCGTGCGATGGGATGGGAATGGGACTGAAAAATGTGTCCCATGGACAAGCCTGGATTACGGACACAGTGCCTGCTGATCAGAAAACAATTACTGAACGTAAACTTGCTAAGAAATCACAAACAGCCAAAATATGCTAAGGTTGAATGCAACGTCCTGTAAAGGATATGCAAACAACTAACTAACCTGTTCAGGCCTATAATCTTCATTTTCTTTTTTGTCTTGCAATTCTTGTCAATAGTTTACTATATGAAAGTATTTTCGTCTTTAAAGCTTCGGAATAAATGGATTGCTCGGGCTTCCTCAGGTCTTTTCCTCTTCAGTCAAGAAAACCCGTAGCAGGACTATTTTTGCTATTCGGAGCAGCAAACAATTATATAGGCAAATTGTCTGGTGTTCAGTGCCCGGTTATTTCATGTTACAACATTTCTTCTTTATATTTTGAAACACGTTCGGGCAATCATCATCATCATCATCATCATCATCATCATCATCATCATCATCATCATCATCATCATCATCATCATCATCATTATCATCATCATCATCATCATCATCATCATCATCATCATCATCATCAAATGGCGTGTCTTACGGAGAGGTGTGCCCCAGAAATTTATTTCTGTCGTAAGCCAGATTCCGCCTCTCTGTTACTGTGTAAATATCTTGAATCCGTCAGCACTGGGATCATTACCGTCCCCGCGTCCCCGGTACACCTCCCTTCATAGTTATCTTTTTCACATATTCATTTTTGCATATCCTTTTTACAGGACATCGCTGTCAACACCAGTATTTTACTGCTGTTGTTGATATCCTGGTAAGGCTACGTTCAGTAGTTTGTCTTTGCTTCCTTATCATCCGGCTCCCATACCAACTAGTTAAAACCTTGCGCAACGCTGTATGCTGCCAAATCGGTCGCAGTGTTTCGAACGCGGTTAAGCCGGCTTACGAATCGCGTTCGTAAAGCCTTCGCCATGGAGACCGGTCATATCATTCTACAAAACAAAAATATGTAATGTTCCTCAATATTATAGAACTTAATAACGAATAGTCTAAAACTATTCAGTTCGCTTTGGCTAGTTCTGTTTGTTTTCTTTTCATCCAATTAGGTTTTAACTTATTCAGTGCCGACTGATAATAGACCGTCAAATATGACTCCCATTTTGACAAAAGGATGATATATCGCCGTACTAGGCCACCATATTATTTTTTTGTGTGTGTTTTGTTTCGTGGTATCTTCTGCAATTTCAATACTCAGCGAGCGGAAACTTACATTATAATACTTGTCCATTTGTTTGATGTCTGGTCCAAACCTACTTTCTCTTTGGCACTCAATCAGTTAATACTCTCCTGAAACACATGTTTGGATTCTCATCATCCAGGTGTTTATCTGCGCAGAACATTACCTCCATATCAACCTTTCGTCAGAATTACTGTCACTGCTATAGTTTGCTACGCGTCTGGAAGAAATGCAGTCTGCCATTGCTTTTCTCCTTGGCAGCGATCATACTGTTCTGTGACCGCAGCCATTGCTTTTCTACTTGGCAGTGACCTTATTGGTCTATGACCCTAGCTATTGCTTTTCTTCTGGGTAGTGACCCTACTTGTCTGTGACAGCAGCCATTTGCTCTCTTTCTTAGCAGTGACCTTACTGTGACCCTAGCCGTTGCTTTCCTTCTTGGCAGCGACCATACTGTGACCCTAGCTATTGCTTTCCTTCTTGGCAGTGACCATACTGTGACCCTAGCTATTGCTTTCCTTCTTGGTAGTGACCATACTGGTCTGTGACCGCAGCCATTTGCTCTCTTTCTTAGCAGTGACCTTACTGTGACCCTAGCTATTGCTTTCCTTCTTGGTAGCGACCATACTGTGACCCTAGCTATTGCTTTCCTTCTTGGTAGTGACCATACTGGTCTGTGACCGCAGCCACTTGCTCTCATTCTTGGGAGTGACCTTACTGTGACCATAGCCATTGGTTTCTTTATTGGCAGTGACTTTACTGGTCTGTGACCGCAGTTATTGCCTAAACGACATGATCAAAGAACGGGAAGGCAAGCTGGTTGTTAAATAAGTAATCAACACGTAAGAAGGGAACCCTTTTACTCTCCTCAGAGCGCCAAGGGATTGATCCATATGTTTATAGACCAATAGTCACTAGGAGGCTGGTGTGATTAGTATCATGCCATCTTTGTTATATACATGCTCATAAATAATGTTTCTTTCAAAATGGATACATGATGAGCAAGAAGAAGAAGAGGACGAAGAAGAAGAAGAAGAAGAAGAGAAGAAGAAGAAGAAGAAGAAAGAAGAAGAAGAAGAAGAAGAAGAAGAAGAAGAAGAAGAAGAAGAAGAAGAAGAAGAAGAAGAAGCAGAAGGGGAGGAGAAGAAGGGGGAAGAAGAGGAAGAAAATGATGATGATAAGAATGAGGATGATAATGATAATGATCAAGAAGAATAAGAACGAAAAGAATAAGAAAGAGTAGAAGAAGAAAACAAAAGTCGCTTAAAAGTCGACAGGGTCGACTTCATTGCACCGGGTTTTATCCCATATGGCTCGGTCTCTTTCCGCAGCACGGAAAGCGTCACACAAAACACGAACTCCGTAGCTTTTAGCGACGACCCACAGGAGTCTCCGAAACATTTAACTCGTACAACGAAGGACGCGGCCCGGAATCGAACCCACAAAAAAAGAAGAAGAAGAAGAAGAAGAAGAAGAAGAAGAAGAAGAAGAAGAAGAGGAAGAGGAAGAGGAAGAAGAAGAAGAAGAAGAAGAAGAAGAAGAAGATGATGATGATGATGATGATGATGATGATGATGATGATGTATGAGGAGTATCATGCATTCAGTGACAAACAAATACACATGAGAAGTGGTATGGTTAGTATTAGGCTTTACTTCCCCTCATACTCCCTTTCCTCCCAAGCACACACATAGTACACTATCCTCTGGGTGGACCAGAGATCGGATGAGTAGGAGATAAATAATTCTTCCCTCCTGGGATTGTGTTGCTCCCAAAGGGTTTTCCTAGATAAGCGCATTCGTTATCATACCGGAATACATCGTAATGCTACTCGTTCTCAGACTCGGCCAAAAATCGAACCTAACGTGCTAGCAAGTTTGTTCACGTTTTCTCGGAACTTGGCAAGAATCTGTGTGCAGTTCTCCCCACCACCCGTTCGCGCTTACACACACCCCATCGCAGGCTGAAACACACACATAATGGCAGCACAAACACCGACACCCACAGATACACGCATCTATACGCACACGCATAAGTACGCGGCGGGAAAGCTTCATGATCCATTCGGCAAGAATTGCATTGGGCGTCGCGGAAATCAATAGCGCGAGGGGAAGGGGGAGGGCCAGAGCAGGATTCAAAACCGTGCACAGCACAGCTATTACGCCCTGATCGATACTGTGGGTGATTGGCAGTGATGGGTACGATAGCTCCAGCCTCCTCCCTCCTGCCCCAATTTTTGTCTCTGGTAGCCGTGCACTCTGGCTAGGGTGTACAACCAGATGTCGTTTTTTTCTGTCACTGTCCTCAATTTCTGTTTTCTTTTTTTTTCTAATAAAGAAGAATCTGAGAAACAAAGAGAACGACAAAGAAAGTATAACGGGGGTTGACAATGCTCGGGGTGCAGACGTCTGAAGAGGGGTTTAAACTGTGTTAGTTTGGCTAGTGCGTTCATGCTTTCCTTCTTTCGACAGCTTTGTTTTGTACCTTTAGGATAAGAGGCACACATCATTCTTTCTTAGGGCTGGCATAAGTAATGCTGTCACTAAATACGTTTCTATATCTTTATGTAGTACTACTTTGTGTTACCATAAGAGAGAGAGAGAGAGAGGGGGGGGGAGAGGGGGAGAGGAGGGAGAGAGACGGGGAGTGAGAGGGAGAGAGAGGGGGAGGGAGAGAAGGGAGGGAGAGAGAGAGGGAGAGAGAGGGAGAGAAAAGGGGAGGGAGAGGGAGAGAGAGAGAGAGGGAGAGAAAAGGGGGAGGGAGAGGGAGAGAATTGAATTGAATTGAATTGAGAATTGAATTGGACTGAGAGAGAGAGAGAGGAGGCAGAGAGAGAGAGAGAGAGAGAGAGAGAGAGAGAGAGAGAGGAGGAGACAGAGGGAGAGAGAGGGAGTGAGCTAGAGAGAGACAGAGAAGTGGCAGAGAGAGGTCAGCGCTGTCGAATGGATAAGAGCTTCGCTCTTAAACTTCCGGTGCGCTGACAGTGGGGTTGTGTGAGCGTTTCCTACACTGGTGGTTGCCTTCTCGTTCAGTAAGAAATTATAAACTACTGAATGTAAAACTGTCAAGTAAATACATCCATCTAGAGGTTGGGTTGATCGCAGCTTCCTGCAAACGACAAGCAACATTTATCACACACACACACACACAACACACACACACACACACACATGCACATGCACGCACATACACACACACTCACGCACGCACACACAGGCACACACACACACACACACACACACATTGCAGAAACATTCTATGCTCACTGTCATCTGTGTCAGTTTCAAAATGTCGAGTTTGTCCAGGTTCCTGTGCCGTATCTCATATTTTTATTATATTCCGTAAGTCCAGTAGCTTATGCAGTGTTTCTGTTGTCGTTAGATGTCCTCCGTCTTATGCATACCAAGCAGTTTAATAACTATACATTTCATGTTTGAATGGCTTGGCATTTGCTCTGTCGTGTCAGTACACACAACTATGTCATATTGTTTGTTGAATAGTAGCTTCTTTTCCTCTTTCGCGCACTTAAAATTAATTGTCTATATCTGCAATGTTATCCCATGTATAAACGTCACTGTCTTGATTAGGTCCCCCCCCCCCCTCTCCTTCCGGGACACACACACACACACAAGCACACACGCACGCACGCACGCACGCGCGCACACACACACACAGAGTGGTCTATACAGTTGATCTTCCATTGGTTTATCTCTACATCACATGGAATAGTAATCTTTGCCCAACGTTGGCCTAAGACTTCAAGGTACCGAAATCTCATCTAAATGAACAGGGAACAGCACGGCCGAATATATCACAGCACTCGTTATTAAACATCCGGTGTGCTAGTGCCGATGTAGCCGTTCAGCCCCTACACCGGTCAGTTGGACTAAAATGCTGACTTCTCTTCATTGACTTAGGGACGTAAATTACAAGTACCTCATAATCGGAGTGGGTTCGCCTTATGCCGAAGGACACTAGTAATAGGGAAAGCTAATTCACACGCAAACATCAGTCCTGTGCACTAGAAGTAGTGTCGTAGTTTTTCCTGGGGTGGGGGAAGCATACTATTACATCTTAATAACGGGATAGATGCACTCTGGGAATACAATAAATCTCAGTCTACAGACCCCACCAGCCCTTGGATTCCTGTCTCTCTCACTATCAACCGCTGGACAATACCTTTTTCACCTCTCATCCAGAACAGATGACACGACTCTGGTGTCTACACATAATGACTAGATGATATAATGTACAAGAGGATTATCAACAAGGGGAATGTTCATGAGATAATCCTGGCTACCGCCAGGCGATAGAAGAAATGGCTATCTGGATTAGTCTCAGGCAGTCTCACTCATCACTGTACACTGGGTACGATACCACAAGGTTAAAGAGGTCACTCATCTGCACACGTAGCGTGGAATGTCTCTGCCGAGGTATAGTCTCAATTGGAATGACTAGCACGTCAATGTGGTGACTCCAAGTTGCGGTGGTACGTGATGACTCCGGACTAACATCCCTGTAGAAGTTCTGAAGGCCTGTCCTTCAAGCTTCACTGGTAAGGCCTGTGCTAGACCACGGTCCTACAAAGCCACCATAACATTTAACACAATGTAACAATGTCAAAGTTCTGGAACCAGATGGTGGTCTCTAATGGGATCAGGATGGGTATAACTGGGCCTATAAGCACAGAAGTTGGCACAGTTCAAGTTGACTCTGTCACTCAAACGTCAGTACTGGTAGCACGTGACCCAGTAAGGAATGTAACAAGTGTTCCTATATGGTAGGACTGTTCCCGGAACACCAGGCCATCATGAAATAAAGGGTAATGTAGTTCTTCTCTACCCGTTTGGCTAGTGGGTCACACTATCAAAACTGTTCACAGACAAGAGGACACGATACTCGCCGTGTGTAGCCATCATAATACTTGGTGGACTGACTGACGATCATTTAGCGGTTTAGACGGGACTGGATTGTGGCGTCGTGACTTCCCGGCTCGTGGTGTGGTGTAGAAGCCTCACTTCACGTCACATAGGTAAGCCAGCCATTTAGCAGCCTTCACCAAGTCATCTTCCCTCTGGTCCCGTCACGTAAGTCTCTCAGCCAGTAGAACCTTACGACAAACTGTGTATTCAGAATTGAGGAGCTCCCGTCCCAACACTGGACGTTCTGTCGGTTTTCTTTGATAAACAGCAAGACACTGGCTTCCTCTCTCCCATTTACGAATTAACACAGTCGTTCAAACACAACGTCTTTCTCCCACGGCCGGATCTCAACTGAGCCTCTCTTTGTTCTGAGACGGTTCTTGCGCATGCGTTAGCGGAACTGGTTGGGTTGAGCTTGTCTCCCACGAACAGTCGAGAAGTCAAGGGCCACCAATCGCCCTTGCGTGGGTTACATTAATACCTCGGTTGTATCCCTTCGACTAGAGCTAGACATACTGAAAAAGGGGAATTGGACTTGTGGAGTATTGCTAGGTGAATTCTCAGCCGTTCCATGACATAGGCCCCCTCTTAAGAGAGTTGACCGCGTCGACTGTCTCCTGCTGGATATTCACTCCTAGCAAACTCGTTCTCTGCCTCTGGGACTGGATGCCTAGACAGAAAGTCAGCCCCAACATTCTCCTTCCCGGGAATGTATTCCACCGTAAAAGTGTAGGGATGAAGCATCAACGACCAACGCATGAAGCCACGCGTTTGAGCTTATGGGAGGTCGCCAAGAACATCAATGGTTGATGGTCTGTCTGTACCCTCAAAGGTACAACCTCCCCATCAATGTTGGCAGTAACTCGGACAGCCCGTCTCATATCAGTGATCGACAACCGCGCTTGCCCGTCGAGTCCTTACGTTCGGCCGGACGACGATCCGACTCGCGTACGCAACGGGGTGCAATACCGACGGATCTTCCCTTCCCGGCTTTACCAGTGTCGTCACTACCGCTATGTCTCCCTACAAACATGTCTCGGGATTTGCGGTATCGTCCTCGTATGGACGTATAGTCGTCCCAGAACCCTCTGGACTCGGGTTTCCCTGGCCATCTCTTTCGATAGCGGGGCCAAGTCAGTCGATCGTCGGTCGGAGTCCAGGGTATCTCGCGCCGCATCCGACGTTACCCACCCCTTCCGAACTGGGTTACTAGTGACTGACATCACCGACAGGTGCAGAGATTTGTCATCGGACCTCTCCTCGTTTTCCCGCAGGAGATTTGTAATGGAAAATTCTCAAAGTTCCCCCGATCCGGATCTCGTAGTTGGTTTTGGACACTACCCTGACCACGGTGATAAGGTCCTTGCCATCCTACCTCGAGCATATTGGTCCTGCTGGGACCCCACAATAATACTCTATCTCCCACCTTAAGACCTAATCTAGTCTTAGTCCGATCTGTGGGTGTAGCCTTCTGGCACTCTGGGCATGACTTTACTAACCCGGCGTACATCGCCAGTCATTCGTGGCCAGTAATAATGACTGGAAATTCGCTGAAGCGTCGCTCTGACACCCATATGTCCATTCCCGGATAGGTTACTACCCGATATGGCGTGTCCCCTCTGAAGAATTGGAAGACGGTAGTCCTGCGGGACCACCAACTGCCCATGCAGTTCATCTCCCCTTCCGGCTCTCCGGTAGAGCAGCCGATTCTTCAGATAGTACTGGTCCCGTTGCGGTGGGTCAGCACTTTTCTGCATCTTCTTGTAGCACGGACGTAGTGTCGCGTCTTCGCTCTGGGCCGTACGCAAACTCCCTAGCTGGGTTTTCGAGCTGGTTGTGTTTGCCTCGTCTTTCCCCGTGTGGGCGCAGGTATGTATGTCGCCTAGGTGGATTGGCTTCTTCGGCACCCCTAGAAATACATATTTACTCCCCAGAATCACGGGATATAGGGGATCGAGTAATACCGCGGCTGGGATGATGCCCGTGACGTATCTCGACCTAATCTCTACGTTAGCGGTTGGTAAAGTCATGGCTACCGCACTCTTCATAGCCGGCTGTATCTCGATGCTTTCCCCAGTGAGTTGGTCTGGTCTCACTAGACTGGCGGCAATGACGGCTTCCCCGTCTAGGCCAGTGTCATAGAGACACTCAACCTGCTGGCCGTTTGACTTCTATCAGTTCGACCACAGTGGCCTCTCTTGATCCAGAGTCTCTTCGCCGACCTCGACCTTTTCGGTGGCTACCGCCTTTGGAGCCACTAGGCAGGCCGCAAAGTGTGAGCTCTTAGCCTTCGATCTGCAGTCCCTGGTATTGTGCGAGGGTGACTGGCAAATCGAACACCACTTCTCACTCCACTTCCGTTTCGGTGGAGAGTTATGTGGCTTCTTGCTCCCATCTTTCGACTTCTCTGGACTCTGGTCAGAGGATTTCTCATAAGGTTCTACATTCCTGGCATGAGAGGTTTTCAGTTTCTTTCTGTCAGTCTTGTCCTGACTTTTACCCATGGATGGATGGGTTTCCCCACCTTCACCATGCACCTCGACGAATCGTTCGGCCATCTTGGCTACTACCTCTAATCTTTCCGCCCCTTGTTCTCCCAAGAACTCTTTGAGCGGTTTCGACATATGCTTCCGCATCTGGTCGACGATCATCAGTTCTTCGAGACTGTCGTAATCGTGTGCGAACTGAGCTAAGTACATCCATTTATGGAGGTAGGATCTAAGACGCTCGGCGTACGCAGCAAATAACTCACTCGGCTCTCGTTTCGCTTCTCGAAACTTCTTGCGGTAAGTATGCGACGTCATCTCGAACCGTTTCAACAGCGCGGCCTTCAGTTCGGCATAATTATTCTCGTGACCCGCCGGTACACGCGAGTAGACCTCGTACGCGGTTCCGCGCAACCCCTGGGACAGTTTCAGACACCACTTGTCTCGATCGAGACCCATGGCGACAGACATAGCCTCGAACTTTTGTAAGAACTGGTCGATCTTTTCCTTATCTTCCTCAAAAATCGGTAGAGGAAACTTCATGGCATGATAACCATGTCGACCTAAGGTAGGTGAACCAGGGAGTGAAGACCCTCCTACTGCTCCCTCAGTCTCTCTACTTGATTGTGCCCTGAGCTCGAGTTCCCGCATGCGGTACTCATGCTCTCGCTTCTGAGCCTCTTGTTCGGCTTCGAACTTTTTCAACTCAAAGGCCATCCTTCGATCCTCCGCTTCTTGCTGTCTTCTCTCTCTCACTTCCTGACGAAAGTCTCTCTCAACCCCTTGGATATACTCTGTTAGTGCAGTGCCGGTGAAGCCCATTCCTTCGCCGGTTGCCCGCACTTCATCCATATTTAATTTGGGGGATGCCATACTTAGAGAGTATATGTTAGTAGTGTGAGTGGTAAGTAAATAACGCAATATATAGATATGCAATACACCAATCTAATATATATGACGTCCCAACACACTACACGTCAATCTGTCTTTGTCCAGAGAAGAAACAGGACCAAAGACCTATGTAGACCTGAATAGAGATACTAGGAATGAAATGTCCTAACCATAATCACCAGAGCTGTCTCATCAATATCCCGGACGAGCCCCCAAATAATGTCGTAGTTTTTCCTGGGGTGGGGGAAGCATACTATTACATCTTAATAACGGGATAGATGCACTCTGGGAATACAATAAATCTCAGTCTACAGACCCCACCAGCCCTTGGATTCCTGTCTCTCTCACTATCAACCGCTGGACAATACCTTTTTCACCTCTCATCCAGAACAGATGACACGACTCTGGTGTCTACACATAATGACTAGATGATATAATGTACAAGAGGATTATCAACAAGGGGAATGTTCATGAGATAATCCTGGCTACCGCCAGGCGATAGAAGAAATGGCTATCTGGATTAGTCTCAGGCCGTCTCACTCATCACTGTACACTGGGTACGATACCACAAGGTTAAAGAGGTCACTCATCTGCACACGTAGCGTGGAATGTCTCTGCCGAGGTGTAGTCTCAATTGGAATGACTAGCACGTCAATGTGGTGACTCCAAGTTGCGGTGGTACGTGATGACTCCGGACTAACATCCCTGTAGAAGTTCTGAAGGCCTGTCCTTCAAGCTTCACTGGTAAGGCCTGTGCTAGACCACGGTCCTACAAAGCCACCATAACATTTAACACAATGTAACAATGTCAAAGTTCTGGAACCAGATGGTGGTCTCTAATGGGATCAGGATGGGTATAACTGGGCCTATAAGCACAGAAAGTTGGCACAGTTCAAGTTGACTCTGTCACTCAAACGTCAGTACTGGTAGCACGTGACCCAGTAAGGAATGTAACAAGTGTTCCTATATGGTAGACTGTTCCCGGAACACCAGGCCATCATGAAATAAAGGGTAATGTAGTTCTTCTCTACCCGTTTGGCTAGTGGGTCACACTATCAAAACTGTTCACAGACAAGAGGACACGATACTCGCCGTGTGTAGCCATCATAATACTTGGTGGACTGACTGACGATCATTTAGCGGTTTAGACGGGACTGGATTGTGGCGTCGTGACTTCCCGGCTCGTGGTGTGGTGTAGAAGCCTCACTTCACGTCACATAGGTAAGCCAGCCATTTAGCAGCCTTCACCAAGTCATCTTCCTCTGGTCCCGTCACGTAAGTCTCTCAGCCAGTAGAACCTTACGACAAACTGTGTATTCAGAATTGAGGAGCTCCCGTCCCAACACTGGACGTTCTGTCGGTTTTCTTTGATAAACAGCAAGACACTGGCTTCCTATCTCCCATTTACGAATTAACACAGTCGTTCAAACACAACGTCTTTCTCCCACGGCCGGATCTCAACTGAGCCTCTCTTTGTTCTGAGACGGTTCTTGCGCATGCGTTAGCGGAACTGGTTGGGTTGAGCTTGTCTCCCACGAACAGTCGAGAAGTCAAGGGCCACCAATCGCCCTTGCGTGGGTTACATTAATACCTCGGTTGTATCCCTTCGACTAGAGCTAGACATACTGAAAAAGGGGAATTGGACTTGTGGAGTATTGCTAGGTGAATTCTCAGCCGTTCCATGACAAGTAGTAGCACGTGTATGAATTACGCTTGAGTTCAAAAGCGACAGAACGTTAATAAAAATATACAAATAAACAAATGTGTTGTTTTCCAAAACCAGATGTTCATACTCCCCACTGACTCCTGTGTGGAAGTTGATGTAGCATAATAGCTAAGCGCTTGCGTTCCGCCCTGGTGGTCACGGGTTCGAATTCGCATCGAGACGGAATTGTAACACTGACCCGGACTTCCAGGTCTTCCTCAGGGGCATATTTTAGGTAGTCTTGGGTAGTGAAGGCGGCCGGGGTGGTACTGACCACACCACGTCTAGAGTGCCAGATGGTCTATAGAAATATGGGTATAGCACCATATGCATTCCTTGAGGTGTGTAAGAGGGCCCTTTACTGACCTGACTCATGTGTGGTGGATTTGGCCTCTAACTTTCAGGCTAAGGGCGAAAAACTAGGTGACCAAGTTTGAACTTTGCTAATAATCCCTGGTGTGTTAAAGATCTAAAAGCGTAGATCAAATAACCGTAGATCAAATAGTCATGGATCAAACAGATCACGGCCCGATACAGTTTTCCAGAATTAGAAAATCTACGAGAAAAATATTTATTGGATGTGTGTTTCTGGTACACCCACGTGGATATCCTAGCCGGTGCACAGCACACAGACTCTAGGTGTGTCATCCCCTCTATGGGATGTGTGCCTATGGTACACAGCATACAGACTCTAGGTGTGTCTCCTACTCTATGGGATGTGTGCCTATGGTACACAGCATACATACTCTAGGTGTGTCATCCCCTCTATGGGATGTGTGCCTATGGTACACAGCATACAGACTCTAGGTGTGTTCTCCCCTCTATGGGATGTATGTTTCTGGTACACAGCATACAGACTCTAGGTGTATCATCCCCTCTATGGGATGTATGCCTATGGTACACAGCATACAGACTCTAGGTGTGTCCTCCCCTCTATAGGATGTATGCTTCTGTACACAGCATACAGACTCTAGGTGTGTCCTCCCCTCTATAGGATGTATGCTTCTGTACACAGCATACAGACTCTAGGTGTGTCCTCCCCTCTATGGCATGTATGCTTCTGGTACACAGCATACAGACTCTAGGTGTGTTCTCCCCTCTATGGGATGTATGTTTCTGGTACACAGCATACAGACTCTAGGTGTATCATCCCCTCTATGGGATGTATGCCTATGGTACACAGCATACAGACTCTAGGTGTGTCCTCCCCTCTATAGGATGTATGCTTCTGTACACAGCATACAGACTCTAGGTGTGTCCTCCCCTCTATAGGATGTATGCTTCTGTACACAGCATACAGACTCTAGGTGTGTCCTCCCCTCTGTGGCATGTATGCTTCTGGTACACAGCATACAGACTCTAGGTGTGTTCTCCCCTCTATGGGATGTATGTTTCTGGTACACAGCATACAGACTCTAGGTGTATCATCCCCTCTATGGGATGTATGCCTATGGTACACAGCATACAGACTCTAGGTGTGTCCTCCCCTCTATAGGATGTATGCTTCTGTACACAGCATACAGACTCTAGGTGTGTCCTCCCCTCTATAGGATGTATGCTTCTGTACACAGCATACAGACTCTAGGTGTGTCCTCCCCTCTATAGGATGTATGCTTCTGTACACAGCATACAGACTCTAGGTGTGTCCTCCTATCTATGGCATGTATGCTTCTGGTACACAGCATACAGACTCTAGGTGTGTCCTCCCCTCTATGGGATGTATGCCTATGGTACACAGCATACAGACTCTAGGTGTGTCCTCCCATCTATGGGATATGTGCCTCTGGCACACAGCATACAAACTGTAGGTGTATCCTTCCCTCTATGGGATGTCACTGGAGCCCTTCTAGAGACTATCATCATCAAGTGTCTTGCCAGCTGCCATAGGCGTTCATCTCTTTCCACATATCTCGATCCGTGGTGTTCTGAATTAACTCTGCTGATGACATTCCTCTTTGCCATCGTCTAATTCCATCCAACAATTATTTCTCTTGGTCTTGATGACGGTCTGGTTTCACCTGTGTGTCATGACTTTCCCTACCAGACGAGGATGTCGTAAGACAGTCATTGACTTTTGAAGGTATTTGTGAAATGAAAACAATGCTATACAAACATACAGAAAGGTATCATATTTCATGGAAATAGGCGTTAACAAATGTAGAGATGTTACAGAGGTTGGAAATCAAACATATTGTTTATCTATTCTCCGCGTGTTTTTAGAACTCTATATTGCATCTGCTTTATGCGTTCCGTGGCGAAGGAGGTTAGGGCGTGGTTTGTAATCGAGCTACCGCTTTCGAAACACAGCTGCATGCAATTTGGCAGCAAACCGCCTTGCGTTGAATTTTTTTTTTAACGAAATGGTATGGGTACCGGTCGTTCGGAAAGCAATGGCAAACTACTGAACGTAAAACTTGCCAAGACATCACAAACAGCAACAAAATAAAATGCTGGGGTTGACTGCGACGTTCTGTAAAGGATATGCTACTAACATTTTTATGCGTTGTAGAAGAAGGACTTCCTATATATACTATTATCAGGCTTTTAAGCTGCGTACTATCCAGCACCAGCATCTTTTACTCATTCCCTGCTTTGATATAATCTGTCTAGTTGCCTCCCCAAACTCGTTCACATTTAAGCCGCATCAAGTCAGTTAAAGGCATACGACGTCGTTTATATAAACCACACGGGAATCCAAAGTCGTAGACAGCCGAGCAAGGAATAGGCAGCCATGCATGTGGAATGTAGCAATAAGAGATGGATTACCTGCAATCTGTGAAACTACGACAAAAAAGACAGAACGTGTTAGAGATCCATCGCAGCCAGACTTTATTGTAGATGGAACATTTGATTAAATTATTTGTTAATTCATTCATAGGGTAAGTCCAAGTGATATTGTAAATCACTGATAATATAATATCAACTGGTTGATTTTCCGAATCATCTCTGAATGTATCTTCATTGTTGATGTGAAGCTGTTTGTGCATATCTTCTATTTGTGCTGCCTTTCTTCTCCCAATGGATCATATACCCTCAGTCAATTCTGGCGAAGCCTTTTGTAGACTTACTCATGATTGTGTCGATTCTCAGCTACATTTTCTACGGGATGAATCGGCCAGTTTCGAGCCAATTCTTTGTCGCCTTTTACGAAATGTGTAGTAGACTTCAGTGTTACCTGTTCCCTGCTTCATTTATGGGAGCCAGTACCACACCGATGGTTTGTGCATCTTGTTGTATGAATTCATTGTTATGCTATGTTATGTCAGGTTAAACGGTCTCACGACTGATACAAGGTTTCTCAGCATGCCACTTCTTTCAATCCACTTTTGTGTCATCCTCATAAACATTGAAGGTCTACGACTATAGATTTATGTCGCCTGCTTTGGTTGTAACAGACTGCTGCTTGTCCATATCTTCATATTTCCATCCTCTTGTATCGTTGCCTACCTCCTGCTCTCTCTCTCTCTCTCTCTCTCTCTCTCTCTCTCTCTCTCTCTCTCTCTCTCTCTCTCTCTCTCTCTCTCTCTCTCTCTCTCTCTCTCTCTCTCTCTCTCTCGCTTGCCTGCTCCACGATTTCTCCTTCCAGTACTGTTGTATATAATTGCCAGAATATCTGTTCAGAATCGTTGACTTTCCCTTGTTTTATTTCTTCCAATAGCCCAATGTAATGTCCAACGTGTCTAGAACATTTTGCGCCCATTTCTATCATTTAAGTATAGATACTGAGGTGTCAGTCTCTTCCACGGTGCCCAGCCGTGTTCATTATCGTGCCCTTAACACCCCTCATGTGCGTCACGCACTCTTTTTCGCTTTCCAGTCTGGTTGCTCCGTATCGATTCGCCCGTCTTCTTGTATCATCCCTAGCTTGGTTAACTAGAAATTGCTCCAAAGTTACTCAGTGTTTTGTTAGTCAGCCATGGCAGTTACCGTGGTGCTTGGCCTTCAGTGGTAACATTCATCATATGTGTGTGTGTGCGCGCGCGCGTGTATGTGTGTGCGTGTGCGTGTGCGTGCGTGCATGCAAATACATATACGTACACTCAGACTCAGATACTACGCTTAATAAAATGGGTACTAACAGATGTATCAAAATTGTATGTGGATTAGTTTCGGTGGGAGATGCCACGAGTAAATACTCAATTATAGACTGATTTGTATGGTCAAATTCATTCTCATTGTAAACATTCATTGTAACCATTCGGTGAAGAAATATTCGTATATTAATTATCATAGTTTTAATTTCGTTTGTATTAGTGCGCATTTATGCCAGGCGAACCATGTTTTCACTTGTACAAGATATTTGACACAAATTCATATGCTGAAAAAGTATGGTGTGACACGACGAGGTCTTGCAAGATGAATCGATACAACATATTAATTGGAGTGATTGCAAAAATGTACAACAAAAAGCATTAACAATGTTGAGTTATTGGATTTTTAAATGAATTGCTTGGTGTTTGCTTGTGATAGACCGATGACTCCATTATCTTGATTTACTAGAGCATACAGGTCGACGAGCACAAGCCGGAAAATACAATAAACTGATTAAAATTGCCCGTGAAAGATGATGGCTGGATAATGGCCACACAGATAAATAGAGAAAGAGATAGTGAGAGAGAAAGATAGAGAAAGATAATGATAGATAAAGACAGATATTATAAATAAAGATATACAGTATAAAGATAGGAATATAAATGTTTCGATAATATACATAGAAATAATTACAGATAGATAAAGAAAGATTATAGCCACGTAGCAGATTCTGGCATTGGATTCAGAGTCTTAAACCGTGACACATTCCAGGTCATGACATACGAGGTGACAGGCGAGCTCCTTGTCTCCACCTAAGCTCCGGGAAATTCTGAGAAGTTCCAGGTTCTCATTTTTATGAGACAGAGTCGACACCAGAACCGTAATGTTCGGAGAGTATAATTCTGCCTCTGTTGCGGATTGAACAGAGACCAGTTTTTGCAGTCAGGCGTACCAATCATGGTAATAAATTTAGTTGCTGCGCTAAATTAGGGCATTGTTAGCAGAGGAAAAGCTTGAAATATGGGTATACATTGTGGTTGTCTAAACTTGTCGATTAGAGCCCAGTTGTAAACTGGTAATTCTAGGGTGGGTTCTCGGGTGGGCAAGGAGATCAGCCTGGTCTCATAGACGTTCTGTACTAAGGGTAGAGGATGTTGACGAGGCAGAGGTAAGCTGGGATCGTGTTTTGTAACTCACACCTAAGAGTACTTTCCTTAATTTGTCATTTGCTACAGAATGTTCGTTCCAGGTATAGCTTTCACTACTCCCAGACAGAGAGATCAGCAGCAAGGTTCTCCAAAATGCCCAGTTTTTGTTACAGCTTTCAATGTTGGCAACGGTATTTATTTTTTTTCGTACATTCTTTACAGGACATCGCTGTCAATACCAGCACTTTACCGTTGTCGTTGATTTCTTGGCAAGATTAGTATATGGCTTGCAAATTGGCGTATGTGTTTATGTCTCTGAACGGATCTCGGTTCTTGGAATTCTTTGATGATATTCCTACATGACATCATTATGCATATACCATCTGGCATATGGTCTTTCGGTTTGCCTTTGCATTTTCTTCTTCTGATCTTCCCAGTGGTCACGATGTTCGCCAACGCCTCTCTTATCTTATATGCCCATAGAACACTGTTTGTCTCTTGTTTACAGTTACGTATAACTTTCTACGTTTACTAGCATCTTCTAGGCAATACATTTAGCTACTATGGCTGTCCACGGTATTCGCAAGATTCGTTTCAGAAATCACATGTCCTCTGTCTGCAACCTTTTCAGATTTGTTCTTTGCCAATCCAAAATTCAAACAAAATACAGCCTTTCGAGTTCGATATAGCCTATGTGAGTACACAAAGTTGTTGGTATTAAAACAAATGTCTAGAAATCGAATAAACACAGTTTTCAGTCACCGGGTGGTTATATATAACAAGAACATCAACACAGACAACAAACATTTCTTTTTGTCACCACTCGCTTTGAACACAAGCGTAGTCCATACACTCGTGTGACTACTTCTAGTGCACCGGACTAACTTTTGCGTGTGGATTAGTTTTCCCTGTTACCATTGTCATCGCCATCAGGCGCACCCATCTAAAAAGTAAACTTAGCGCAGTGACATATGATGTAATAGGCATTCACATATACAGCAATCTCATAAGGCTTACATCAATAAAAATATATGTTTATTGTAAAGTTTATTTATAACTCTTGTTCCAGCCAGTCGTTACATCAACTTATTCTCCAATTATTCCTTTAACTCATTTTGTTTCAGCAAGTCTTCCTTCTTCTGCTGCTCTTTATTCCCTTTTATGAAGTATAAGCCAACTAACCCACGTCAATCCTATCTTGTGATATCTCCTGTAGCTCCCTCAATGCCCTCCCAATAGGTTGTAGTACTACTATTAGGTTTTCTCAGTATGTGTCCTATCCAGTACCAATGCCTTTTCCTCAACTCTAGAGTCGCCGGAATATGTCTGTTTCATAACCTAAACTCCACAGCAATGATTTCGTTATACCATTTTCGCCCTTCTATTCTTCGCAGGCCGCTCCGTGGCGAAGGAGATTACGGACGCAAGTTCGTAATCCCGCATACCGTGTTCGAAACACAGCTGTGGGCGATCTGGCAGCAAACCGCCTAGGGATAGTTTTTTTTAAATATAAAATGGTATTAGTGCCGGTCGTTCAGAGAGCAATGGTAAACTACTGAACGTAAACTTGCCAAGAGATCACAAACAGCAAAACAAAATTGCTAGGGGTGATGCGACGTCCTGTAAAAGGATATGCAGCTAACCTGTATTCTATTCAGGTACAGTTAATGTACGTGTGTAGCCTATTAGCGATTGTTTTGTCGCTGTCCGTGTTTCTGATCCAAACAGCCATACTCCTGTAACGTTAGAGTTACATATTCAAAGTTTGGTACTAGTTATTTTTTATTTTTATTTTTACAAATGTTATAATACTATGAAAATTATCGTTGCCTTTTGTGTGCGTATCTGTATATGTCTTATTGTTCCGTCTGTCTTTGTCTACATTGTCACCTAAATAGTTGTACTGGGTGTAATTGTAATCTCAGTGGAGTTTTTGAAAATATTGCCGTTCCAAGTTTTGTATTCACTCTCTGTGAACTCATGCAACATAAAAGGTAAATACAAACTTTGGAACGGTAATAGTTTCAAAAACCCTACAGTCATTAAAAATACGCCCTGTATGATTCCACCTTCAGAAACAGAGGTTTCATCATGTCAGATCGGGTTACAATTTGTTACATGTATTTTTATTATCTCTATCTTTCCCGCAGTCTCTGTGACAAAGGAGGTTACCGACGCAATTGGTAATCTCGCATACCGCGTTAGAAACACAGCTGTTGGTGATTTGGTAGCAGATCGCCTTGCGTTGGTTTCCATACAAAGTTATGAGTACCGGTCGTTCAGAAAGCAATGGCAAACTGCTCAACGTAAACTGACCAAGAAATCACAAACAGCTAGTATATGCTGCGGTTGACTGTGAGATCCTATATCAGATATGCAACTAACTTTAACTGTATCTTTCCCGTATGAATTTAGCATGTTTAGATCTAATTGTTATGATATCTTCCTAAGTGTATTTAGTTTATCTTACCAATTCGTGATTCGCTAATTATTACTTTAACTTCTGTATCAGCGATTCGTTACCCTACCTCATTATTCCTAATTATTAGTTTAGCCCAGTGGTTCTCAACCGGTGGGGAATTCCCCCCCCCCCCCAGGGGGGAATTTTAGGGTTTCCAGGGGGGGGGGGGGGGTGGGATGAAGAATATTTCAAGATTGCGTTAATACTAGAACCGATTACTTAATATTGTTTATCCCTTCATACTTTACGGTTCTGTACGTCTCACCCCTTCTAAAATTCATTTTATAAAGTAAGTAGACCCACAAATCACGTTTTATGTGGACATTTAGACTTGTTTTGGGATGTGCTTCCATTATTACGTATACTGTGTAGGGGCAGGAGCGGGAGGGGGGGGGGGGTTAGGTAGGAAATACGAAAAGGGGGGGGGGATGACGTTCTGAAAATATGGTGAAGGGGGCACGGGCTAAAAAAGGTTGAGAACCACTGGTTTAGTCCATTCTATTCAGTTTAACTCTAATGCTTTCAGCCTCTGATGGTAGACTTTATTTTACTAGCAGCTGATTGTAACTCCTGCCCGTAATAGATATTATTTTACCTCGTTCTAAAAGAGACAGACGTCCACGTGGTCGAAAGGATAAGAGAGCTCGTTCTTAAACTTCCGTTTCGCTGATGGCGAGCTCGGCGGTTCAATCCCTACACCGGCATTGAAGTTGCGCTTCAACGTTGACTTCTCAATAAGAAAGCAACGAGAAACTGCTGAAATTGAATTGCCTAAAAATTCTGGGGTTGACTGCAAGGTCCTGCAAAAGATATGTAACATTTTATATGTTTTACTAGAAGAGAGGTGTATTTTATTGGTGTCAGTCTGCTGAGACGACAACTGGTCAATTGGTCAGCAGTAAACCGCTCTGTCAGTGCCACGATCAACATCGATTCACGGCAGATTGCTTGGAACTGTTCTGTCTTTGTACCAGCTAATTAAATCTTCATTGTGGTAGCCCCCTATGATCTCCTTTGATGTAGGGCCACAGAGAATATTGGACATCCAGGGCTCGTGGAGACGAAGCCGGTCAGTTCGTGGCAACAACCCA
This sequence comes from Cepaea nemoralis, assembly GCA_014155875.1. NCBI lineage: Eukaryota > Metazoa > Mollusca > Gastropoda > Stylommatophora > Helicidae > Cepaea > Cepaea nemoralis. Next base: position 20,710 of record JACEFZ010023975.1, read on the forward strand.
ACTTCAGTCGGTGAATGGGAGTCGTTTCTTTTCTCTTTTCTAGGCCGCATCTGCCAGAGAAAGCTGCCCATTTGCTTGCCATCGTGGCATATCGGGTAAACGAATTTAGGCCCATATTATCGTGACCAAAAGCCCCTTCGATGAATGATGTGGTCACTGACATTTGGGCTGCCTGACCCTGCATTTTGCGCTCGTTAAAATTCCATTGACTGTTGACATCGATCGAATAGACAAGGTCGAATAGACCCCTGCCAAGGTTAAATTTCAAAATTAGATAATTAGTATTAAAATCACCATCATTATGTACCCTGTGAGATGGCGTAGGCGATGGTTAGTTAGTTGAATATCCTTCACAGGACCTCACAGTCAACCTCGGCATTTTTTAGCTGTTTGTGATGTCTTGGCACGTGTACGTTCAGTAATTTGCCATTGCTTTCTGAACGACCGTTACTCACGGCATTGTATGAACACTAGCGGAAACAAACAAACATGAAAATTACAATCACAAATATGTATATGTATGTATTGAAGACAGGCAATGAGTCTTATAGCATGTCGTATCTTTTCCTGTCTATCCACTAATGAACTGATAGGAGAACTGCCCTGTTCCCTGTATTGGTTCAGAACTTGGCGTCGTGGGAAGCTGCAGTTTATATTCTAGTGCAAGGTCTGTTAGTCAAGTCAAGCAATTAGCCTTTTTACACGCATTCGGGCATATTGGATGTATGCGTTAACTCTGTATTTTAATAGACCAATCTGCAATCGTTTAGTGATCTGGTCTATATCACTCTGGTCTTTGTTAATTTCCAGGACATTTCAGCTGCAAACATATTCCACATTAGGCATTTGAACTTATATCTACTGGGAGGGTAAGTAAGAGTGCTGATCACTGCGTTAGTACAGCTTTCATTAGCAAAGATAAGTAGCCTGTCAATCTCAGCTCTATAGATTTTCCCCCTGAAAGTAACGTTGAATCCCATCTAATGTTAACAGTCATCATTGGCAGACAACAGTCGAGGTAATTTTGTGCCTGGTGCTCTCACTTTCCGGTCTGATAATTCCAGGTTTATGTTCCACGATGACCAATAACAAGAATGTAAGAACGTTTCTGAGAGGCTGTGGTTTTGGTAAGGAATCGGGTTCACGCCCCACCTACGGTTCCATAAGTACTCCAGTCTCCACCATACGTCACAAAAAGCGAATCTCGGCGACGTGCGCAAAATCGGTAGCATCAGAAAGGATCCAAATGTATGTATACCAAAATCACAAATGCTGGAAATATTCTGTTTATTAGTAACATTAAAAAGAAATTGGCTCAACAATGTTAAACTATGTAAATAACTAGTGGCAGCCAGAACATGTGCTGGAAGATGATAGATAAAGGTAAAATGCAGAAAAGGCCAAGCTATAGCTGTATTTTAAAAAAAAATTGAAAGTTATCGCGTGCAAATTAGTCACTGTCATTAATGTCAGAAAGAGAGTACTTAAATGTTATAAACTATCTGTTTGGTTGTATGGCAACTGATCATGAAAGGTGAATAAACACACCAGGAAGTGCTAGGGAGAGCGGAAATGTAGTTTCTGAGACTTAGATTCCGTATACCTAGGGCTATCAGAATAACTACTCGTAATAACGATTGCCTGGAAAAGACTTAAGAAAATATAAATTATATACAACTACAAAAAGGAGCTATAAGAACTAGGGTTATAATTAAACTGTAAGAAGACACAAGTTATGGTTGTCACTAGGAAGAAAGAAATACCACAATGTAGTATATGGGTAATTAGTCATCACCATCATCTTCCACTTCTACCGTCAAGCGTCGTGGGGAGGAATAATTTGCGTTCCAGCGCCCGGTGGGCGGCACTGGATAGTGTCATTCCGTGTGGTTGTACAATGTCTCTGATGTCGTCAATTAATTTTCTTCTTGGACGTCCTCGTGGTCTCGTCGCAGATGATATTTGATGTAAGGCAAGTGATGGTAGTTGCTGATGATGCATTCTAACGACATGGCCAAACCACTTGATCTTCTGTCTTTCAATAAATGTGGCACAAGGTGTTGATCCCACAGTCTGTCTGATAGTAGCATTTTTTACTCGGTCTCGGATTGTTAAGTTGGCAGCTCTCCTCAGGCATCATTTGAGAGGCAGCTCTCCTCAGGCAATTCTCGCAAGTTGTGTGATTTCTGCAGTATGTACCTGACGAGATGCAGCGAAATATGCCAGGCAATAAATCTTGCAATCTATTGTTTGTGTCTTCGTTATTCAAATTTTTATTATCTGTCGTTTTGCGGACATGGGTATGTTTGGAAGTTTCAGTAAGGGGGATAGTTGATATGTAAGTGTATTAGCTTTTTGACATCTGATTTCAATTTCTCTATCCAATCTGCCATCTTCTGTGATCATACTTCCAAGGTATTTGAATTCTTTAACTTGTTTCAGAGTTGTATTATTTATCTGTATACTTAGTGGGCCCGGCGATCTGTTAACTTGCATTACTTCGGTTTTGGCTGTCTTTATACTCATATTGTATCTGCTGCAGGTTGAACTCAGATTAGTAATATGATTTTGTAGTCTGCCCTCATCGCTGTAAAACAGGCACTGATCGTCTGCAAATAGAAGTTCATTTATTCCCTGTGGATCAATTGTTTCATCTGGAGTAAAGAGTTCTAAATTTTCTGAATCTGTTCTGTCGAGACTTGCTTCTTTGGAAATTCTGTCCATGTAGACATTGAATAGCAGGGGAGATAGCACACATCACTGCCTTACTCTTGTATTGACTGTGAACATATCTGACACACCTTCTTGTGTTCTTACTGCACTTTGGCTCGAGTGGTACATGGCTATCATGTTTTCTAGTAGTTGCCCTTGTATCCCATAGTCTTCAAGGATGGTCCATAATTTGTATATGTCTACTGTATCGATAATTAGTAATATTTTTAAACTAGTCAATCCGTACAACTATCACGGAACAGTCATAACATCTGATGGGATGTGTCTTTAAAATATTAGAACAAGAATAGATATGGCGAAGGTAATCTTTTGCAAAAATACAGTTCATCGTCGATGGAAGCGGCAGTCACTAGAAAGCAAGCAACCATACATTTCTGCATAAGGAAACCTAGTTAGTTCAGCGACCGGCCGGTTTTAAAAGTCTCCTTATTATGTCTATGATACAAATGTTATGTTGTCCATAACATATTTCCATCTCTATAACAAATTTTCTTATGAGGTCTGTGAACATTGTTATGTTGTCTATAATAAATTTCAGTTTCATGTTTATGATACATTTCATTATAATATGTATGATGCATTCTATTATTATCTTTATGATATGCTTTTTTCCTTACACTATCTAAGGCATGTTTCCTTATACATTTTCATCTTTACGAATACAGTAAACGATTATTTTCCACACCTTGATGCCTTATGGGTATATGCATGATGCAGCTGCAATTATTTTAGACCACACAGCACTCGATATCTAATATGGCCATTATCACATCGGCTGCCATCACTTCCAAGAACCTACCCCTGGGACCCATTTTAACCCAGATAGATATGAAAGCCAGGTCAATATTTTTAAAATTCTCCCGTTGAGAGGGATTCAAACACGTGACAACATGACCTGCAGGCTAACGTTCTAGCTATTGCTTCACCGCGGCTTCCCTTTTTAAGAATAGCTCCAACGAATGTCCTGTCTCACCCTGATAAGTTTAACTTTCGCACTCCTGTCATATATTCAAACAAAGTAAAACTGTAAGCGAGGCCATAGTTTATTGCTGTTGATGGTGATACATGTGTAAGAATACTACCGATTACTGACTTTATAGAACAACAAAGAATTTAATCGTTCAAACACTTAGCTAGAATGGAACACGACAAGCCAGCGACTAGAGCGTTCCACGTGAGAACATCGGGATATATAGAGAGAAGGACCCAGGAAGTGATGTCTAGATGAAGCAATAGAAACGTAGAAGAAATTAAATAGGACATTAGCACAAGCTGCAAGACAAGTGAGACGCAGAAAATTATATCTGCCTCATCTCTACAACGCTTCACAGCTAAAGCAGTAGGACAAAAGAAGAAGGTAACAATGGAGCAGGAGGTGAAGAAGAAGAAGAAGAAGAAGAAGAAGAAGAAGAAGAAGAAGAAGAAGAAGAAGAAGAAGAAGAAGAAGAAGAAGAAGAAGAAGAAGAAGAAGGAGAAGAAGAAGAAGAAGAAGGAGAAGAAGAAGAAGAAGAAGAACAACAACAACAACAACAACAACAACAATCATATCAACTACCATAACAACAAAATCAATAATAATAACAACAATAACTACAACAATATCAATTACAATAACAACAATAACAACAAGATAATCAACATATCAAGAAGAACACATTCAGTCAGGACCCCTTCATCTCCTTATACCCACAAGCTGACGTTATGTGCACCTGCTTGTGACCTGCAAAGACCTGCCGCAATAGTGGTAAATATTTGCTAATGACCTGCACATCATGTACCATTCTAGTGGCTGAACTACAGCTGTTCTGTTTTATCTGGAACCTTCTACGGCAGCTCCTGGGAGACCATTGTACCTTGTGGTAATTCACGGCAGGGTGCATGTGTTGTTCATTCTGTGCCGGGTCTATTGGGTACTCGCTAGGAACACGTGTCTTTTTACTATCGGTCCAGGTGGTGATACTACCCGTTTCCTGGGAAATACAGAAATACCCGTGCTTGCAGTAGTTAAGGAATGTATATGTTGTCCATTCTTTTTTGGGCGCGTCTGATGTGCATTCTTTTACGTTTAATTCACATGTGCTTTGGGGGATTGCCGAGCTCCGTGGCGAAGGTGTTACGGACGTGATTCGTAATCCCGTATACCTTGGTTCGAAACACAGTGGTGCAGGTTTTTTTTTCGAAAAAGATACAGGTGCCGGTCGTTCAGAAAGCAATGGCAAACTACTGAACGTAAAACTTGCCCAGGAATCACGAACAGCCAAAATGCTGGAGTTGACTGCTACGTCCAGTGAAGAACATGCAACTTCATCTCTCTCTCTCTCTCTCTCTCTCTCTCTCTCTCTCTCTCTCTCTCTCTCTCTCTCTCTCTCTCTCTCTCTCTCTCTCTCTCTCTGTGTGTGTGTGTGTGTGTGTGGGGAGAGAGAGAGAGAGAGAGAGAGAGAGAGAGAGAGAGAGAGAGAGAAAGAGAGAGATATATTAGAACGAGAAATGAGAAAGAGAGAACGATCCAACGAACGAACGAACTTTATTTTGAAAGGGTCACAAACTGGGCACGCAGGATAGTGTTTCATTCGGCCCTCTCAACTGATAGTCTTTCGTACATCAATTATGTATTGTGCATTTTACACGCACACAGAGGAAAAACATCGTAAAATGAATGTTGTAAACATAAACAATACCCCGTCCTTAACTTGAGGACGTAAATTACAAGTACCTCTGAAGTCAAAGTGGGTACGCCTGATGGCGAGGGAAACTGGTAAACGGGAAAGCTAATCCACATGCAAATTGCAGTCCAGTGCTATTAGAAGTAGTGTGTATGGACTATGCTCGAGTTACAAGCTAGCGAGCGCCAAAATAAAATAAATAAATAAATAAATAATACATATGACCATGTTTGCCACAGACGGACAGGTAGACAGACATGATTATCATACAGACCACACAACGAGTGCCGGATGGTCTATACCAGTGTTTCCCAACGTGGGGCCCACGCCCCACAGGGGGGCAATTCGATTGTTAAAGGGGCAATACGAAAATGGAAGAAATCGGCCGGATATAACAAAACAGGGAGAATTGAGACTGAAGTTAACTAAATTGGAACCTGACATAAAATCTCTTTGCAGCAAGTATCAAGCGTAAGGATCTCACTAAATTTATATAATTACTAATAATTAAAATAATATAGAAAAATCTTTCATTAAAATTATTTTGAACTTGAATTACGGTTCTCCATTATATGTTTTGAAAATTTACTTACTGTGTTTGCTCAATAATTTCCTAGTGATTTCTTCCTAAAACCTATCTGTCCTATAGCTCACAGTGAGACCAAGGGTCCACACAAAAAAGGGGGAGGCCGGAGAACCAGCTTGACTGGGGTAACCGCCAAACCAAAAAAAAATAAAATAAAATTCACCCAACACAACTGACACACAGGGACGCGGGACCTGGGGGGAGGGGGGGGGGGTGCTCTGGCCCGTCTGGGAACCGTGAGCCCTTCTAAACAAAAACAAAAAAAAATGCAAGTTTCTTTAGTGAACATTTAAATATTTTAATATTAAACATTATGCATATGTTGGGGACCGGGGGGGGGGGGGGCATAAGCATTTTAGAAAGGCTTAGGTGGGACATAGCACAAAAAAAGGTTGGGAAACACTGATCTATACAAATATTGTTCTAGCACCGTATACCCAATTTCTCTCGATGGGTGGAAATCATTCAATCATGTACCATGCTGGAAAGGGTGGGCGGTCATGACTCGCCATTTTACTCGATCACCAGAGTCGTAGATCAGCTCAGTGTCCCTGTCTCGACCATGCCATGTGGCCAAGCCATCTAGGTATTTACTTCTCGGTCTTCCCCTTAGTCTGTTCCCTTCGATCTTGCCAGTTGTCACTAAGTTCTCCAATCCCTTTCTTCTCATAACATGTCAAAAAATGTTGACTCTACGTTTAATTTCTCTAATCAATTTACGATGTTCATTTGTCTCTTGTAGTACTTGGTCACTGGTTTTTCTGTCAGTCCATGGTACTCTTTGCATTTTCCTCAGAAACCACATTTCTGCAGCCATCAGATGTTTTTCAGCTTGACTGCTCATTGTCCATACAAAAGAACAGGCTCTATGTAGCACCTCAACACTCTTTTTCTCGTTTCAGTTGACATCTTTTTATTGGTCAGTATGTTTTTCATCTTCTTAAAGGCTACTTTCGCCATGGCGATTCTTGTTCTATACTCTACAAGGCATCTCCCATCAAATGTTTTGACTGTTCCGAGATAATTGTACCGATTCACTTGTTGAAGAATATTCCCATTTACATGTATATTACATAGTGGTATTTCGTTCTTCCTAGTGACGACCATAATCTGTGTCTTTATACAATTTAATTCTAACCCTAGTTGTTCACTGTGTGTAACAACCGTGTCTACTAATTGTTGCAGATCCTGCTCATTGTCTGCAATCAATACTGTATCATCTTCGTATCTAATGTTATTGATGTTTCGTCCTCTAATGCTGATTCCATTTATATCTTCTACATTTCTGAAAATATTTTCACTGTATAGTTAAAAAAGATCTGGAGACATAATACATCCCTGCCTCTCATCTCTCTTAATAGGCTGATATTGTCCCACTTCATTATCAATCCTTATGGCAGCTTGTTGTTTCCAATATATATATTTTTATAAGTCTAATATATTTGCCATATAGTGGCAGTGAATCTTGGAATGTAAATGAACAAATTAAGAAGAAATTAGAAGCAACAGAGATGTGGTTCCTGAGACGAATGTTGAGAATTCCTTGGACTGTCAGAGTAACTAACGACGACTGCCTGAAACAGGCTAATGAAACTAGAACAATAAATACAACAATAAGAAAGAGACAAACAGCTTTCTTTGGTCATGTGATGAGAAGAGAGGCATTGGAGAACATCGTGACAACTGGAAAGATCGAGGGGAAGAGAGACAGAGGCAGACCAAGAGAAATGATGCTGGATGGATTGAGACGGTGGCACAGCGGAATATCAGCATCAGAGTTGATCCAGAAAACTGAAGACCGAGATCTGTGGAGAGCCATGAATGCCTACGCCAGCTGGCACGGCACTTGATGATGATGATGATATTTCCCATCAATTTGTAGATCTGCAAGCATATCTATCATGTTGACATGTCTTACTCAATTGAAAGCCTTTGTGTAGTCATTAAAGCAAAGATGTATATCTTTGTTTACTTCTATAGAACGTTCAATAACTGAACGCAGCATATACTCAGCATTTACTGTACCCGTTCCATCAACAAACCCACATTGTTCTTCCCCTATTTCAGGTTGTATTTTCTTCCTCACTCTTTGCATGATAATTCGTAACAAATTCTTTGTGATGTGACTCATTATACTAATTGTTCTATGTTGATCACATTCTAAGGCTTCTGATTTCTTTGGGATTGCAATAAATTCAGAATTACATAATTCCTTCTGAATTATGTAATTAATTAATGAGTTCAGCAGTCTGGTGACTTGATCTATTCCATATTCTTCTAAAGCTTTAATCATGTCTGTTGTGATGTTATTTGAACCGGGGGCCTTGCCAGCTTTCATATGTTTAAGAACATTTCAAACCTCCATCTTCAAAGATGCCCTATAGAGACGATGAATTTGTATGAATTATGTGGATACACCCAATAAAACAGGTGTTGTATTAACTTATCACCGGAGCCGCGTCTGTATTTTCGTTGACAAGTTCTTTTGACTTTGAGCGTTCATGTTATTGGGACGAGCCAAACTTCAAGAACACCTCGTGTAGATTTTAATAGTTGAGAGAGATCTGCTACGAGGCATATGGGGTCTCTTCTCCGGCCAAATGAATCTCAGTGTTATTCTGACGAGATTACAATTGAATGTTATACGGCAGGAATATTCTACCAAGCTGTGCACGGAAAGGAAGTTTGCACACCGAAGTTCAGTGTGACGCACCACGCAAACTCGGCGGAAGTTATAACACCACGTAAGCTCCAAACTGTCAACAGCTGAAATATCGAAGCAGATTTATTATTTCTAAAGTCGTTTCATGGTTTTTTTTACATGAGGTAAGAGAAAGTTAATTTGCCTCTAATACCTGACACTTACACGTTTTACGTGTCAGAAATAAATAAATAACAACGCTTATGCCTCGTAGCAGATCTCTCTCAACTATTAAAATCTACACGAGGTGTTCTTGAAGTTTGGCTCGTCCCAATAACATGAACGCTCAAAGTCGAAAGAACTTGTCAACGAAAATACAGACGCGGCTCCGGTGATAAGTTAATACAACACCTGTTTTATTGGGTGTATCCACATAATTCATACAAATTCATTGTCTCTATAGGGCATCCTTCTCGCAGGAGTGACACCTACTCGGAGCATCTAGAATTGCTATGCTAAATGTCTCTAAACTTCACCTCAGCGCCCATCCTGTTTTCCATTCCTCTGTTCTTTCGATCCGTGTCGTTAGATTCCAGGTAGATTCATCTTGCTTTTAGGTCCACGGTTATTCGATCTCAGCAAATGACTCCTCCTGTCGTCCACCTGAATAGTACTTGCATAAGAATATCCAATTCGCTCCACGACTTTGACTCCACAGAATAAACACACGTCCGCTTCGAAACACGGTATCACAGTGTATGTTTGTTTGTTGTCCTCTGACGCCACTTGTCTCCCTAGTTCCTTATGCACTGTATAGTTCGGTGCATACTTTAGGAAAAATCCCTTCAATCTTTTCTTTGTCTGCCGTGTGACAGTGACTGCTATCTGGCATTCATCTCTGTTATCATCATAAAGGTTTTTCACATAGTCTGACCATGCATGTAGAATCTGATCTTTGTCTATTATGATTTTGCCATCTTTAGTTTTTAGACAGCCTGCTGATGTACTTGTTCTTTTATTAGTATGTTCCTGGATTCTTTTGTGCGCTAATTTGGTATTTTGACTGTTGTGTTGTTTTTCAATTTCTAAGCAATTTATCTCAAGCCATGCTTCTTTTGCCTTCTTACATAATATTCTGACTTGTCTGTGAATTTCTTCATATTTGGCAGAATTATTTTTTTTTGAGTCTGCTTGTTACCATTAATTGAAAATTTCTTCAGTCATTCATTTCTTACGACCCACCTTCTTTAAAAATTGATTGAATTCTTCAACATTTCCCATTTATTATTAACATCCTAGAATAGGATCTCTAGATCAGATAATATATCAAATCTGTTCTGTACTTCTATGTTGAATTTGTTTTGTATTTCCTTGTCGTTACTCAGTGTACCCAAATCATATTTAGTGTTTCCTGTGTTATACTTGACATTCTTTAACTTTATCCTCAATGTTCCTGTAAGTAATCTGTGGTCACTATAACAATCAGCACCGGGAAATGTTTTTGCTATTGTTAGCGCATTTCTAAATCTTCTGCTAATCAAAATGTAATGAATCTGGTTTCTAATCCTGCTATCAGGACTCCTCCATGTCCATAATCTTCTTGGGTGTTGCTTAAACCATGTGTTTCCTACAATCATTTCCTGTTCTTTTGCCCACTCTGCAAGTACTCTTTCATTTCTCTCTCCTAAACCATAGTTTCCTACTGTGTATCTATCACCTTGATTTCCTACTTTTGCATTGAAGTCCCCTATTATGATGTTTATTTCTGAATTTTTACGTTTATTTAAAGCAGACTGTATGTCATTATAAAATTCTTCTACACTATCTTCACTGGATTCTCCTTTTGGGACATATACTTGAATAACATTTGTGTCAAAAGGTCTGCCACTTAATTTAACTAGTAGAACTCTGTCTGACACGGCCCAATATCCTTGAACAGATTTTGATGTTTGCCGGTCCAAAATAATTGCTACCCCCTTTTGTTGATTTTCTCCTCCAGAATAAATACTCTTAGAATCTTCATCTATCTCAGTGGCGTCACTGGGGTTGGTGTCACCCAGTGCGGTAAACTCTTGGTGTCACCCCTCTAGACTTTCACCATGGTCTTCTTCCGAGTGTTCCTGTATCATATATAATCGCATATAGTAATGTTTGTAAAATAATCAAAAAGTTAATAAGGACATAAGAAAGAAAACAAATTGAATAATATAACTTCAATACTTCAGGTAAAACATAAATAAAGAACTTCGACAAACTCGGACAAAGTTAAATTTTTGTTATTTTGCTATGTCTGCTTTGTCAAATTTGCAATTTTTTTATTTTGGTGTCACCCCTTGATGGTGTCACCCGGTGCGGCCCGCACCCCCCTAGTGACGCCCCTGATCTATCTTGATGCCTGCTTCTGTCCATCTCGTTTCGCACGACCCTAAAATATTAATTTTCTCTCTTTCCATTTCTTGTTTGATGTTATCTAATTTTTTCGTCGTCGTTTGACGTCCTAACGTTCCATGTTGCTAATGTTAATGTCTCTGTCCTTGTATTGCGATGATCTGTCTTTAAGTGAATCATAACGAATTAGGCACTTTTAAAGAAGTTAGTTTGCCGTTGCTTTCCTTCTTGGCAGTGACCATACTGGCCGGGTGACCGAAGCCATTGTCTCGTGAAAGAGGTCTTCTGCCTACCGTCGCGAAACTTGAGACCATAACCAACAAGTATCTGTCGGCTGCTATCATAATTTCATCCATAACCTGCCTTCCGTGGCGTCTTTTGAACACTTCCAATAAACGAATACGAAATATCACCATATAATCCACAGGAAAACACTAAAACAGCGTCGTCCCGAAGATGGGTGGAAAGGCCTCATTTTTTATTTTACTAAACTAAGAGCATTGGAATACGCTGGTGGACATGTTTAGGAATAGATCGAAGCATCTATAGACTTTCCCGGAGTGCCACGAAGATCCACACTAATTACAGAGTGCGGAGTGCTTTTACATCTGCCTGCGGTTGGTTGTAGTGTGAACTGCACATTCAGAAAAATAGCGGCCCGCAGGTCGCTGAACTAACTGGGTTGCCTTATGCAGAAATTTATGGCTGCTTGTTTTCTAGTGGCTGCCGCTTCCATCGACGATGAACTATATGTTTTGTGACGGATTTTTGTGTTGTCATTCTGGCAGTAGCATTAATTGATTGATTGATTGATTGATTTAGGAACCGACATCACAGCATTCAGGGCATTCCCATAGCGCTCCGTCCCCATCCTCAGCAGCCAGCGAAGAGTGGCAGTGGCATTATGCATAGTATACCTGTGAGGGATGTTGGTTTGTCCGGACTCCTGTCTATTCCACTTTTCACATGGGGCAGTGAAGAGCATTTTGTGTGATATTCACTGGCACAGGAACGGAGTATAATGAGGCGACCCTTTGCCGTGAAGTTGGAACCGCGACTAACTAACTAACCAGTCACGGAATTTCTTGTGAGAAAAGCCCAAATAACGAATCTCTACCCGTTCAGCTGTCGAATATCTCTGACAGGGTAGACACAATGATATTTATGTCTGACACTCTATCAGTTGATAGACGAACATGTTCCTTGTTTGTTTCCGCCAGGTGTGTTGAAGTAAATAATTAGATTATAGCACTAAACAACATGTTAGTGTCTCCAGAACTCTATTTCTGCCAAGCAAGATTGTTTAGGCCATGTTTCAGCGCCGGTGTTTCTTGCTGCACTTATTGGTAAACCTGCCATGGCTGTCTTGTGTGTGTGTGTGTGTGTGTGTGTGTGTGTGTGTGTGTGTGTGTGTGTTTGTGTGTGTGTGTGTTATTGTTGTTGCATTCGCTTGCTTTAAACTCGAGGGTTGTCGACAAACGTGCTACTGCTGATTCCATTAGTTACTACTGCTACTGAGTGCACTGGACTGATTTTGTGTAAGGTTTTGCTTTCCCTATTACCAGTGTCCCTCACCATCAGAAGAACCCACTCCGACTTCATAAATATTTGTAATGTACGTCCCTAAGTCAAGGACGAGAAGTCAACAGTTATGCCCAACGAACCCACTATGAAGACGATAAGAAGAAAATGTTTAAGTGCGTTACACCCCTCAGCCACGCAGATCTGTTTTTTCCTCTGACTATCTCACTTGTATGAAGAGAAATCTACATGTAGGTCTAGCAAGCTGGGTAGTTAGTATACTAGAATCTCACAGATGGAGACAATGGTTCTGAGCCTGTTTAGAGGGATGTGGAGGCTCTGATATGCTAGAGTCCATTGAACATTGACACTAAGTGCCGTGCCGCACCCTTATCTTTATAATCAAAAGTTGTACACTTATTAGCCAATTAATTCCATGAATGAAGGACGTTGAATAAAAGCGAGGGAAACCACGTCAGTCTGTTATCGAGGTCAGGAGATGTGTGCGTGTGTGTGTGTGCGTGCGGGAGTGCACGTGTGAGTGAGTTTGTGTGTGTGTGTGTGTGTGTGTGTGTGTGTGTGAGAGAGAGAGAGAGAGAGAGAGAGAGAGAGAGAGAGAGAGATATCTCACCCGAGGAGGAGAAGTCGAGGCGAGACCTGAAACACCCACTCAGGGTTGCCACATTTCTTTGACAGAAAACATCTAGAAACGGAACAAACAACATCTATAAATATCTAGATTGTGTTGGTAAACATTTATAAAAATACACACCTAGATTGAGAAAGTAAGAAATTACATAGATATAGATGTGACTTACCCTATATAATCACGTCCTCATCTTCACTGACGTCTATCTCACAAGATCCACAGGATAAACTTAACTTGGATGATGAAGTTGAAGCTTCAGATTCAAAATGACTCTGGTATGCTTAAGTTATTCCAATTTCTTTTAATACACGATCAGGAAGCTTGAACAGCATTTTCCAACTTTCATCAGGCCAAATCTTATTGTGAAGATAACATTTAAGAGGTCAAGCTTCATCCTATCTCTTAGTTTAAATTTTATATAATTCATAGTACTGACAACTCTTTCCACATCAGTATGTGAATGGGGTAGTATCATGGCAGACATCGCACATTCAAAGAGCTTACAGAATGGACTGTTACCTGAGACATCTTTAAATGGTGTTACTTCACTCTCTCCTCCCGTGTGTTGCCGGGGCCCATAAGGTAAGGGAAGCAAAGAATAGCAACACTGCAGCCTACCAGGCATGTCGTAAGAGGCGACTAAGGAGGCTTGATAGTTCCGTCGCCCTGCTACTGAGTGAGTGCGTGGCGCGACACTGTGAGCTGTGAGTTTCGTGTGAAATGCTTTTTAATCTGCCCGAGGTTTTTTGGAACGTGACTGCATGTTCGGAGCGATGGCGGAAGGCTATGTCCCAGAGTTGACCGGTTTTTGCCTTATGCAGAAATGCATGGCTGCTGGGCTTCTGGTTGACTGCCACTACCGTCGACGATGAACTGTATTTCGTGGACTGTGTGGGTGAACATCTAGGAAACATCCAGATGGGAAAATGACTGCTGATTCCATCAGAAATGAACTGGATGTTTTGTGGGGGACTATTGTGTTGACATTCTGGCGGCGGCATTATGCACAGAGATCTGTGCGGGCTGTTGTTTGTCGAGACTCCTGTCTTTTCCACTTTTCACATTGGGCAGTGGGGAGCATTTTGTGTGATATTCACTGGCGCAGGAACGGAGCATAATGGGGACGACCCGTTGCTGTGAAGTTGGAACTGCGACTAACTAACTAACTAACTACTTCACTCCAAAATGCTTCAGTTTCTGTTTTGTTTGTCCAGTCAACCAAATTTATTTTGGTTAACTGATAGTCTGCTTCCGCCACATTATTATCAGTAGCCCCTAAAAATGTAATAACTTGACAATATTTAGGTTTGTCCTTTACTAGCTGAAGTATGTTGTTAAACCGAAAAGAGTGAAATATTTTTCAATACATCTACATTTTTAGGAAGTTTCTGCAATCAATTGCTTGAATAATGAGACAAGAAAATCTTGACAGCGCTTTCTTAAGTTGTTCTCTTCATTTTCTGTTAACAGTCCTTTTGCTTTTAAACCATCCATTTTTGAATCGATTTGGTATTCCAGGTATGGCTTAGGAGCCAAATAGCTCTCTAAAGTGCAAGTGAACAAACCAGCTTTAGAAGTTGGCAATTTAAGTCTTTTACCAATTGAGTGAAATAGCAAAGTAAGATCGTCAAGTAATTTAACTTTATCAACATGTTTAGATTCAAACAGTTTATTAATCTTTTGCACTTCACTTAGAATGGGTTGTGAAAAGAGAAGGAATGTCAAATTTTTTTTTCATCTTTGTAAATTCTATACAATATTTCAGCTATGTAGCACTTTTCACGTTGTCTTGTTATTTTTTTGAAGTGCTTCTTCAACTCCAACCACTGGTTCACAATTATTTCAATAGCTGGTTGAATTGATAACCATCTAGTTTTGCAATATGACATATTTTCAGTAGTGATGAACTATCATTTAATGCTTTATATAAATTATTATATTGCTGTTGTCTGACAGATGATTTGGAGAACAGGTTATGTGTTTCAGCAATAAGGAATTCCAAATTCCTTGGTAAACATTCTGATGAGGCGTGTGATATTGCTAACTGCAAGGAATGACACGCACATTTTATGAGAATTAACGATGGGATATCTTCCTTCAATTCTGCATAAAACCCAAGTTTTTGTTAAAGTATAGTTGTAGTAAGTAAACTTAAAGTAAACTTGTTCCTGCACTGAGGCGCTGTCATCATTTGGAGGTGACAGTAGGGTTGCCAGATACGTGGGCACCAAAAGGAGAACATAATAAGTAGGGCTGTACCAGATTCAAATTTTTGAAATCCGGCTGGAGCCGGATTTGGCCGGATTTATGAAGTGAAATCCGGCCGGAGCCGGATTTATGAAGTGAGATCCGGCCGGAGCCGGATTTACAAATAAAAAAATAAAAATAAAATAACTTACTACATCACTTGACTTAGGTGAGTGGAGTCACTCGACTGTTCATTACTGCAGTTCATTACTATAGACATGACAATGATGACATATACTCATATTAAATCATTTAAATGTAAAATAATTACATTTACATTAGAATAAGTAATTAAGTAATATTAAGTTCCATAAGTTCAAGATGAAACATAATACATAAGCACATAATGCTAATTTAGTAATTTTAATTTTTAGTTTTCAGTTTCAGTTTTTAGTTTTCACATTGTTTTCAGTTGGCAAATTGGCAGCTCAGTTACAGCTCACAACAACAGTACATTGAACAGATTGAATTTATTGAAATACATTCATTCAGTAATTTCACTATTTCAGTCAGTCAGTCTTCATTATGGCTGTGAAGTTGAACTCTCAGAGTCAAGAAGGGACGAGTTGTATTTCAGGAAAATCGTCTCCGCATTTTGTGGTAAAAGGCTACTACGGTGGTCAGTGATAATGTCTCCTGCAGTACTGAACAGCCTTTCCGATGGCACACTTGTAGGTGGTGGTGCAAGAAATGCCTGCGCCAGTCTAGCCATACTTGGAAATCTTTGCTTATTGGCATGCCACCATGAAACTGGATCTGACTGTCGAGTTTGAAGTGGCTCTGACAGGTACTGTGTCACCTCAGTGTTAATGCTGTTGCCTTCGGCACTTGCAGAACGATCTGTGGTGGGATTTTCCTCGACAATTGTGTCAAAACAGCTCCATAGGCTGGACTCGTACTGTGTGGCAGTGCTCACAGAAGTCAAAACACTAGTACTACTACTACTACTAGTAGCTGATGGATCCTGTGGACTGACTGTGTTTGCTGAATCAATAATGGAGTTAGCTGCTAACAGCAGATGGGCTCGTGCATCACTTCTACCACGTTCGGAGAAGAAGCACAGCTTGAATCGAGGATCCTGTAGTGTGGCACAGGTGTAAATACTGTTGGATTCAATGTCCGCAAATCTGCTGCTAACAGCTTCAAGCAGGGCTGCTTTCATAGTTTTGATCCCAGCATCACTACCTTCTTTCTGGAGGAAAGCCATGAGTGTTTTCACTAGGGCTGTACCGGATTCAAATTTTTGAAATCCGGCCGGAGCCGGATTTGGCCGGATTTATGAAGTGAGATCCGGCCGGAGCCGGAGCCGAAGCCGGATTTGTAAAATTGGCCGGATTCCGGATTTGCCGGAGCCGGAGCCGAAATCCGGTACACCCCTAATAATGAGACAAAAAGGAGGACACAGTAGGACATAATAAGACAATAAGGAGTACAAAGGATGACATATTGAATGTTTCATTTAAATCGTTCCAGATTAAACCCACAATCAGTACAATTTTATTACAATAGCTGCCAAATGCGAGAACACATTTCTACCTTCTCTTCTGTTAATGCCTCCAAAATTCACATTGATATTGCCCCAGCAAAAGCAACACATTTGGAGTACAAATCATGGTTTTGGTGTGTTCTCAAAATATACTGTGATATAGTTTCTGAAGTTTCATTTGGTGTGTTGTCTAACTCGAGAATCTTAGTTTGGATTCCACCTGCTTTCCAGTCAAAATACTGAACAACGATCGGAAATATGTTCTGCGAACCGTGATTGCTAGCAACTGTCGAAAGACCGAAACATGAAATACCACTAAAAGATTTATAATATTCATCAACAGTGTGGGGATCAATCACCTGGTTTATTATTGCTTCAGTCTTTGTTTTTGCACAAGCAATATTTTTAGCAATTTCTGAATCTTCAAATAATGTGTGCATCAAACCAGCTGTGCAGGTTATCGAGTTTTAAGACTGATGATGACAAACTGTATGCAATGCCAAAGTTGCTTCAGCCGCATGCGCTTTCAGCAAAACATTTGAGTACTTAGGCTGAAAGGAAAGATGTCAATGTGCTAGATGACGTGGACACTTTGATTAGGTTTCTATGTCTGTCACTGTCAACATGAGGTCTGCCCTTGCCTTGTTAGATGGGTTGCGGCAGTCCTTTATGAGCGTAAGGTTGCACTGCGCATGGGTACTTGGACTTCTGACCCCTGTATTATTACACCTGGTTTGCCGCAGGAATCTGCCTTGTTCCCGGTGCTCTTTAATGTCTACACCAGCAAAATCGCAGCTATTGAGACACCAGGTGTGGGTAGAATCTTGACATTTGCAGATGATGTGATGGTGTGCAGACAGGGCAGAGACAGGGCCAGTTTGGCGAAAGACGTACAGGTGGCGGTAGACAAGATGACAGAGTGGTGCAGGGACGCAGGAGCCATTTTAAACCCAGACAAGGCATCAGTTGTGTGGTACTCCCTGGATAACCGGATCGTCAAGGAGGCGTCCCAGGTATTATGTTGAATGGATGTCCTCTTAGTCGAGAGAGTAAATTGAAGTACTTGGGTATCACCTTTGACAGGTGTTTGCCTTTTAAGGATCATGTGGAGGATTTGGTGGTGAAGGCTGGTAGGGGACTTAATGCATTGAGGGCCATGGCAGCAACCGGGGTAGATCAGAGGATGCTGTACAGGCTCTTTCTGCAGTTAATAATTTCTGTCATTGAGTATGGTTTGGGGCTGCTGATAGTATCAAAAAGCCAGCTTGAAAGGTTGGAGCGCATACAGAATGCTGCCATGCGGTTAATACTGGAGTGCACAAAGGACACACCAATTATCTGCATAAGGCAAATCCTGGCGCAACCTACAATGGCGGATAGGTATAGGGTCCTTCAGGCCAAATGGTACCTGAGAGTTGCCGCAGACAGGGATCGCCCGCTGTATGCAGCAATGGATATGGTAAAGGGTCATAGACTAAGACGAGGCAGGTCCTGGATGGCATAGGCAGAACTTTCTATAAGTCAGGTGTGTGATCTAGAGACCATCAATCGTGAAAGAGAGTGAGTTGAAGTTCCGGATGAAATGACGGACTGGAACAATGTAATAATAACACTGGGTCATGAGTGCAGAGAATAGGCAGTGGGCCGCACTGAGTTTGAAGTGCAGCAGCTGATCCAGAGCAACACACATCAAGGTGACATAGTCATCTACACAGATGGGTCAGTGGTGAGAAACAGACGTAGTGGCCGGGGCTTTATTACTAATGGGCGAGTCTTGAAAAAGGAGAGCCTGGCATATGAGACTACGACCTCCAGTATGAGAATGGGGGAGGCAGTAACAGCGGCATTCCGGTGGCTAGAGGAGACTACTGAACACATGTTGTGTTCATTACGGATTCAAAGATTATGCTTAGCAAGGTGGAGAAAGGAATGTTTCGTGTGGAATGGCTCTCGTCGCTTCAGAGGTCACAGATTGTGAGAATTGTATGGATATTTTGCCCTGGCCATGCGGGTGTACGGGGGAATGAACAGGCTGATAGGCTAGCAGGGAATGCACCTCTTGGTGGTATCTTGCCTATGGACAAGGGGGAGGTGGTCGTGCGCTTGTGGGACCAGGTGGAGAAGGTGGAGGAACAGATTGAGAACCCATATGTGGAAAGAATGAGATTGCGGGGGATCGGCAGGGGTTCTGGAAGAATCTCAAAACTGAGAGGGAAGACCAGGAGAACATTTAATCAGATAGCGATGGGAACGATTAGTAGTATGACTCTTCGCTAGCTGTTGAATGAAGGGGCTGAGCACGTATGGGAATGTCCTGAGTGCAGTGATGTCGGTTCTTGACTCAACTCAACTCAACTCAACTCACTGTCAACATGGCGCTCCAAATCAGTAGTTCCTTTGTTGGCAACGGACAAGTAACTATCGCAAATCGTACGCTTTGCCTCATTCTCGTTGCGTCCTTCAACGAAGCATGGAAACTTATTGTTCATAGTGTTCGAGAATTTGCATTTTCTCTTTGTAGAAGTCATTTTCATAAACTATGTTTATACAAAATTACAAATTTACAAAACAAAAAAAAAACTATTTTAAGTGACGTCTCTGCTACCGGAACCGGAAATAACATTAACATTTTGACCATAGAGACTACAGCATTGTTAGTGTTGCCGAATAGAGCAACAGTTAGATTCAAATTATACAAATAATTGGTGTTTCACATTTGGTATAAATAGGAAAATTAAATAAATATTATTAAGCAATGGGTTTTAATAAAGAATGTAAACACACGGTAGAGTGTAGATACATTGTATGTTGTAACAACAATACATTCAAAATGATAACATAAAATATGTAAAATGCCGGACATTTTAAAGGTTATTAGCTTTGCCTGCCGGACGGAGGACATTAGGCTAAAATATAAGGACATGTCCTCTCTTTGCCGGACTTCTGGCAACCCTAGGTGACAGGTTCGAATTCCGATCGATAACTATAGTTTTAAATGTGTATGTTGTCTAATGCGTCCTCTAGTCTCTACTTCTTTCTTCTACTTCTATGAACGCCCAAACAATAGACGTGTGTTTATAACCCAATGATAACATTGGTGATCGTCATGTTGAAACTGAATCACATGCTTAACTATGACGTCGTGTCTCAGCCCAGCTGACCTCGTTGATCGTTGCATGTCAACAAGCTCATGTTGACTGTTACTTTTTTTTTAAAAAACATATATTGACGTTCGCGTCTAAATGTGTACGAAAGAAGTATTTTAATTTCCAAACAACTAACGTTTACAAAAGCACTTTTACTTGATTAAAATGGATTTTCTGAATAGATAAAGTGTCTTGTCGTAGCACCACTACCGCAGATTGTGAACATACGAATTGCTATGTTCGTCTAATTAAGAATGATGGCCGTCGCTGTAGGTTGTTGTTGTTGTTGTTGTTGTTGTTGTTGTTGTTGTTGTTGTTGTTGTTGTTGTTGTTGTTGTAAAACCTCATCGGTTTGCGTTGTTCCAACTTGTACGACGTGAAGAACTAGTGATAGGGTGGCTGTAGATGAGAACTAGTAGCAGTAGTTTTGTTACTCGACTATGTTTATAAAATACTGGATTATGAGGTCAGGTAGCCAGTTCTCTTGCTCCCTTACCCAACATAGAGCCAGGTTAGCTGTCTATTTTATTGCTAATAGCTGACCCGGCCCGGCCTCGCCCAGGCCCTGGCGGGGATCTATCTATCTATCTATCTATCTATCTATCTATCTATCTATCTATCTATCTATCTATCTATCTATCTATCTATCTATCTATCTGCCTGTCTGTCTGTCTGTCTGACCCGGCCCGGCTTCGCCCAGCCCCTGATGGGGAGCATCTCGTTTAATTCATATAAGTAGTCATATAAGTTCCCGTTCCCGTTCCCGACTGTCTGTCTGTCTGTCTGACGACACGGCTGTCTGTCTGTCTGTCTGTCTGTCTGTCTGTCTGCTAGTCTGTCTGTCTGTCTGTCTGTCCCGGCCCGGCTTCGCCCAGTCCCTGGTGGGGAGCATTTCATTTAATTCATATAAGTAGTCATATAAGCTCCCGTTCCCAACTATCTACTGTCTGTCTGTCTATTATTAGAAAGAGCACTTGAAAGATCTTTACATCTTCCCCCAACAATTAACTTGGGTAAATGGAGCGTCTTATTTAATTCATATTCGGCCCCTGCTCCCGTTACCGTTCCCAAAAACGACGACCCGGCCCGGCTTCGCCCAGGCCCTGGTGGGGAGCCTATCATTTAATTCATATTAGGCGGAGGGAGGAGGATGGAGCAGGAGGGAGGAGGAGGAGACATGAGGAGGAGGAGGGATTAGGAGGAGGAAGGAGGAATGAGGGAAGGTGGAGGAGGAGGGAAGAGGAGGTAAGAGGAGGACGAGAGAGGGTGAGTAGGGAGGAGGAGGAGAGAGGATGGAGGAGGAGGAGGAGGAGGAGGGAGGAGGAGAAGGGAGGGGGCGGAGGGAAGAAGGAGGAAGGAGGAGGAGGAGGAGGGAGAGGGAGGAGGAGGGAGAATGAGGAGGGGAGGAGGGAAGAGAAGGAGGGAGGAGGAGGGAGGAGGAGGAGGAGTGAGGAGGAGGTAAGAGGAGGAGGAGGGAGGAGGAGGAGGGAGGAGGAGGAAGGAGGAGGAGGAGGAGGGAGAAGGAGGAAGGAGGAGGAGGGAGGAGGAAGAGCGAGGAGGAAGAGCGAGGAGGAGGGAGGAGGTAGGAGGAAGGAGGCGGTTGGAGAAGGGAGGAGGAGGAGAAAGAGGGAGGAGGAGAGAGGTGGAGGAAGAGAGAGGAGGAGGGAGAAGGAGGGAGGAGGAGGGAGGGGGCGGAGGGAGAAGGAGGAAGAGGGAGGAGAGAGGAGGAGGATGGAGGAGGCGGAGGGAGAAGGAGGAAGGAGGAGGAGGGAGGAGGAAGAGGGAGAAGGAGGAGGAACGAACGAACGAACGAACAAACTTTATTTTCAAAGGGTTAAGAATTGGGCACGCAGGCCCGTCTAACATTCTGCCCTTCTATCACTCTCTTTCATACATTATTTCATTCACACATCATTTAAGGCTAACAGAGAACAACAACAATATAAAGGATATGCATTATAAAGGCATGGGCAAAATGCGAACATCAAAACTACACGACACAGTAATATTAGATAATGGTCTGACACTTGTTGTTAGCCATGTGGAATATACTGGCCTACCAAAAGGGGACTGACTGTTATACTAGGGTTTTGTTATGATTATTATTATTATCTCTATTATTAAGGGGGAAGGTAATCCATATTGAGATGGTGTTCGAATAATTTGCGATTATATGAAAAGGGATTGGTGATGTCTTTGATTTCTTGTGGAAGATTGTTCCACAGCTGAGCTGCAGAGTACGTTAAGCTTGTTTTGTATAAGTCAATCCTAGGCTTCGGAATGTGTAGTATATTTAAACGTTTACTGTGTCTAGCATTATATTTAAACAATGGCCAAAGGTAATTTGGGGCATTCCGATGCAGGATTTTGTGAATTAGTTTAGCTTTATTGAAAAGCAGGCGTTTACGGAGTGGTAGTAACTGAAGGCGTTTATACAGGCTAGGATTGTCAGTTAAATGTTTGCTATAAATTAGACTCATGGCCCGTTTCTGGAGTGAGTAAAGTCGCTTGGTGTTTGAATTATAACAACCGTCCCAGATCGTAGAGCAGTAGTCAAAGTGTGTCTGTATATGAGAAGTATAGAATAGTTTCCTTGTGTCCTCATCAAGGAAGTTTTTAATTTTGGCGAGTTGGTAGACTTTTTTCGCTGTTTGTTTAATGAGCACTTGAACGTGGGAATTAAAGGTTAGGTTTCTATCAATGATTAGGCCTAATGTTTTGTGCTCAATTACACTTTCTACTGGCATGTTATCGATGTGAAGTTGAAGTTTTGTGTGTGAGCTTAGAGTCTGAAGTCTTTGTCTGGTTGTTAATAACATTGATTTTGTTTTAGTGATATTAATTTGCAAGGGAGAATGAGGAGGGGGAGGAGGGAAAGGGAGGAGGAGGAGTGAGGAAGAGGAGGGAGGAGGTAGAGGGAGGAGGATGGAGGAGGAAGAGGGAGGAGGAGGAGGGAGGAGGGAGGAGGAGGAGGGATGAGGATGGAAGAGGAAGAGAGAGAGAAGGAGTAGGAGGAAGAGGGGGCAGGAGGAGGAGGAGGATGGAGGAGGAAGAGGGAAGAGGATGAGGGAGGAGGATGGAAGAGGGAGGAGGAGTAGGAGGAAGAGGGAGGAGGAGGGAGGAGAAGATGGGAGAAGGAGGGGATGAGGAGGGAGAGGGAGGAGGAGGAGAGAGGAGGAGGAGGGAGAAGGAGGAGGGAGGAAGAGTGAGAAGGAGTAGGGAGGATGAGGAGAGGGAGGAGGAAGAGGAGGAGGAGGGAGGAGTGAGGAGGAGGTAGAGGGGGAGGAGGGAGGGAGGAGGAGGAGAGAGGAGGAGGAGGTAGAGGAGGAGGAGGGAGGAGGATGAGAGGGGAGGAGGAGGGAGTCGATAGGATTCACGTAGAGGGATTCTGTGATCGGAGTCTTATGATGCCGTCAGAGGACTGAGGTAACCTTAACTAGAAGGATGAGGTGATGCATGCCGTGTGACGAGGAGTACGCATTTTTTTTTCCCTTTTCTAGGTTGGTTCAGGATTCTTCTCATTCATTTTCTTCCTTCTACTTGGGGGGGGAGGGGGGGTGGGAAAAAAAAAATTTGAATTGCAGTGCGGTGGGGACTGTTGAAAATTTTATTTCCTTTGTGCTTAGCGGTAAAAGGGCTTTTTAAAACATACTTTTACTTTTTTTTTAAATGGGGGGGAATTTTGGAGGAAAACTTTAAGTTCCCGGGAAAAAAAAAAAACCTGTTGTTCTCCTCTCGCTGTGCCTCCGCGCCTAAGGCCCCCGCCGCTACTTTCCTCCTTTTTTTTCGCGTCTTTGTCGTCGCGTTTCCTTTTGCTGCCGTCTGGGAAAGTTTCTGTTCTTCGTCTGTCTGTCTGTCTGTCCTGTCTGCCCGCCCGCCTTTGCCCGCCCGTTCTGTCTGTCTGTCTGTCTGTCTGTCTGTCTGTCTGTCTGTCTGTCTGTCTGTCTGTCTGTCTGTCTGTCTGTCTGTCTGTCTGTCTGTCTGTCTGTCTGTCTGTCTGTCTGTCTGTCTGTCTGTCTGTCTCCCTGTCTGTCTGTCTGTCTGTCTGTGTCTGTCTGTGTCTGTCTTCTCTGTCTGTCCTGTCTGTCTGTCTGCTGTCTGTCTGTCTGTCTGTCTGTCTGTCTGTCTGTTTCTGTCTGTCTGTCTGTCGTCTGTCTGTCTGTCTGCTGCTGTCTGTCTGTCTGTCTGTTGTGTCTGTTTCTGTTCGTCTGTCTGTCTGTCTGTCTGTCTGTCCTGTCTGTCTGTCTGTCTGTCTGTCTGTCTGTCTGTCTGTCTGTCTGTCTGTCTGTCTGGTCTGTCTGTCTGTCTGTCTGTCTGTCTGTCTGTCTGTCTGTCTGTCTGTCTGTCTGTCTGTCTGTCTGTCTGTCTGTCTGTCTGTCTGTCTAACCCACTTCACTGTAGACTTATGTAAGAAAAGCTGCGTTTGTATTCCTTGTCTTGTAAAATCCTATCACAGATGACTTCTCAAGAAGAGTTTTGAAACGCTGGCCTGGAATAAGCACAGCAAATTATCTACGTATCGGAACTACTGCCAGCAGCAATAGAAGGGGTCTTATTGTCAATTAGAACGTCCACAAATTGCCTTGTATGGCCTGTACAACCTGGAGGGCAAACAGATCGGTACCTAAAGAGGACAGCGAAACGCATTTGTAGTCCACACGTCTGGGTCAACTAGCCTAGGGCATGTCTCACAGCCAGTTAAATTAGCTTTATAGAAACTAAACTAAATGAAGATGTGTTTTTCCCCACTCGTGTTTGATTTTGATGAGGAATTAATCAACACGCACGAGAAGTAAAATTGGTTAGCCTTACTAGAACACGATTGCAAGTGATCAAATGGACGTTGCGGTTAAAGCTTTCGTCAGCACACAAAGAACAGACATAAACTGATGCAAATACATGACAAACTCCACATCAATATATATATATATATATATATATATATATATATATATATATATATATATATATATATATAATTATATATATATATATATATAGTGGGTGAAAGACTGGCCAACTATTCGTCCGAGCATTCAGGCTTACAAAATTGTGGATGGCCATATCGCATCACTGACCCATAGCAGGAAATTGGCTCGGGACATGTTTATGAGTCAATTTTACTCCTCTCTCTCTCTCTCTCTCTCTCTCTCTCTCTCTCTCTCTCTCTCTCTCTCTCTCTCTCTCTCTCTCTCTCTCTGTGTGTGTGTGTGTGTGTGTGTGTGTGTGTGTGAATATTTGATTTTTAAAATCAGATTACCCTGCTCAATCTTTAAAACGTTATAATTGTGACAGCTAGTCTTTACTTAATTTTACGAACTATATCTGAAGTGAGGTGGGGGTGGGAGGTCTAAATTGTATCCAGGATTGTGCAACTTATTACTTCCCTAAACTGCGCAAGCCCGGGGTATCATATAGACCTATTACCAACTATTTCCAAGTGTATTTATTAGCTTTCTGATTCCAATTGTGCATTTGTGATATCATCTTCTAAATTAATGCATCTGCCTATCTTTTGTTTCTCTTTTCTTTTTCACTTGCTGTGTCATTTAAAGTACTTATTTTGTATTACTTCTTGCTTAGTGCAATTTCCCCCTACCCTACTTCTATTCCTTATTTATGATTTTGCTCTGTTCTTTCTTTAATCCCCTTATTGCATCTCTATACTTAGTTTCTCATCTCCATGTCTGTTTAGATATTCCGTGTTCTTTTGCGTTTATATGTTACGAAGTGGCCATGGGGAGCCCACTTGGACCTATTCTAGCGGACATCTTCATGGCACACTTAGAAGAAAAGAGATCCTCAGAAATCAATAACTTGGCCTTTTACCGTCGTTACGTGGACGATATACTAATTATCACCACAGACGAGCTACAAGCAACGTCGTTCCAGGCCACAATGAACGAGACACATAAAAACATCTCTTTATCTATGGAACACGAACACAACGAAGCGTTGCCGTTTCTAGATATCCTAATGAGACGTAGAGCAGACGGCACAATTCAAAGATCGGTGTACCGCAAAGAAACATGGACTGGCCAATACTTAAATTTTCAGAGCTTCGCACCTGTCCAGTACAAACGGGGCTTAGTACGGACCCTGTTTGACCGTGCTAGGAAGATATGCACCCAGGACACACTGACAGAGGAATTTAAAACTCTGAAGAATGCCTTAAACCTGAATGGGTACTCCACAGGATTTATAAAGCGCCACTGCCAACAGCCCAAACCGAAATCAGAAGTAACTACAGTCCCTAAACTCAAAGTATTCATCCAGCTAACCTTCCGAGGAGATGACGTAATGCAACGTCTGCGGGACCGGCTCACCACAGCAGTCGAGCGAACATTCTGTGCTGCAGCTCTAGTCATCAGGTACCGAAACACACCGATCCCAGTCCCAGCAGTAAAAGAACCTGTAGCTTTGTACGCCAAATCAAATTGTATTTACCAATTTACATGCAGATGCGAGGCCATCTACATAGGCAGAACTGAGCGACAGTTACATTGCA
Source organism: Cepaea nemoralis (assembly GCA_014155875.1). NCBI lineage: Eukaryota > Metazoa > Mollusca > Gastropoda > Stylommatophora > Helicidae > Cepaea > Cepaea nemoralis. The sequence goes on from JACEFZ010023975.1 coordinate 47,278, forward strand.
GGGTTTCGGAACATATTCCGAATTGGTTGGACAAAATACTACACACAGAAGATGGTAGCCTAGGCAGGCCGACACACCGGAAAAATCTGGCTTCTTCGGTCGGGAGACATGTGCTCGAGACTGCTCACGTGGTTGAAAGAGACAGTGCCTTCCGTGTGTTGTTCAACACACAAAGTAGTCGATTGTTAAAGTTTGCTGAAGCTATACTAATCAAAATTCGTAAGCCGTCCTTGTGTAAGCAGAAAGACATGTTAGTCAGTTTAAAATTACCGTGGTAGACAATCGACATTAATGTGCGAACATGTGTATATTTCAGTTTGAAGGATTTATCTAATTAATTCACGTAAGTTGTGTGATTTCTGCAGTATGTACCTGACGAGATGCAGCGAAATATGCCAGGCAATAAATCGTGCAATCTATTGTTTGTGTCTTCGTTATTCAAGTTTATATGTTAGATTATTTACTTTACTTCTACTTTTGTATTTTGACTAGTCTTTGCATCTTTTGTCCACTGTTTACATGCAATAGCTAGGTGATTGTCATTTTAACCCGAACATATCCAGGTCAGCCCCCTCTTTCTTTATTACATTGTTGGCAGTTTTTTAGGAAATGTTTTATGCTGTCTGATTTATAGCATTCTGTGCAGATTCGCCGCTTCCATTTGAATGTATGTAGCCTTTCTTTGTTTCAGTATACACATTTCTGTTTATTTTCTGGGATTGTTATTGTTCATTTATTTATGATTTTCCATTTGCTTTATTAACTCATATGTAATTGTTTCTCTTCCTTCCTCTCCAAGTTTCCCTCACTTTCTTCGTTTATTTAATTTTTTCTCTGTTTTATCTAACCCTGTTTTTATTTATGTTTTACATTTGGTTTACAGTTTAGCTGATTTATCTGCTTTCTCGTTTCCGCTTATTCTTTTGTGTGAATGGATCGTTATATTGTGTCATGAGGTCCAACATTTTCTCTTCATCTATTGCAACTTGCATCCAATATTTTAATCTAAGCTCTTTCCTTGATAGACTCGGAGTTTATATTTCCACGATGACTTCCCGTTCTTCTACGGGTGGTTGATTTATTTTCCTATTTTTAGTTGCTTTGTGTTGTATTTTTATCTAACTTCATTCTATTTTTTCCCCGAGTCATATGTATATATATATATATATATATATATATATATATATATATATATATATATATATATATATATGCGTTTATTGTGTATGTGTGTGTGTGTGTGTGTGTGTCCGTGTGCGTTGTGTGTCCAAAAGAAACAGAAGTGGAACAGTAAAAGAAACAACACAATAATGAAGGAAATGTGATGCAGAAACTTAGAAAATAATAAAATAAGCCAGGAGAGATGCGGACTTGCAAAAGATAACCAGACAGGATTAGACATAGATTAACTTGAAGAATACAATTTTTAATTAAATAAAAGCAAGCAAGAATGAATCACTGAAAGGTAGGAAGCACAAGGGAAAGAAAGAAAGAAGGAAAGAAAGAAAGGAAAGAAAGAATGAAAGGAACGACAGACAGACATACAGACAGACAGACAGACAAACGGACTGACGGACGGACGGACGGACGGATGGGCGGGCGGCCGGGCGGGCGGACGGAAAGAAAGAAAGAAAGAAAGACAGAAAGAAAGAAAGAAAGAAAGAAAGTAAGAAAGAAAGAAAGAAAGGTGTCTCAGCAAGAGAAACCCAATACCTCTCGTTGCATATCTGAAGGCATCTAGAGAGAAGCAAATTGTCCCACTGCTAAACGTGTTTTGGAGACGAAATTGTCACCGTCACACAGGAATGTCAGCAATGTTTATTGAGTTATTTCTCCCATCTCCTATTTTGTAGAATCATGATATGTCATGTCAGTGACAGACCCCCCCCCCCCCCAACCCCTCCCCCTCACCCCCAACCAGCGGCAGAAATACCCGCCGGATGAGACAGTTCGGTTCGTAATGTCTGTTATGGTAGTCATGAAATGTAACGCCACTGTAAATAGCATACTGTCTTAAAAGTGCATGTATCTCGCTTCAGTTGACATTTTGGGAATTGATAATTTCTGGTCTGTCTGCCTGTCTGTCTGTCTGTCTGTCTGTCCGTCCGTCCGTCCGTCCGTCTGTCTGTCTGTCTGTCTGTCTGTCTGTCTGTCTGTCTGTCTGCATATCCACCTACCTACCTTCCTACATGCGTGCCTATTAACCTGCGTTTCTATCGCTCCATCCTCTACCTCCCTACCTATCTAACTGTTCATTCGTCGATCTGTCTGTCTATCTATTTACGGACCTTCTCAACTGTCCGTCCCTTTCATTATCGGCCCGTCAGTTCTATCAGCCGTCCCTCCTATTGCCCGTCTTCTTTGTACCTTGCCTGTAGGAGTAACATACACACTGATAATACACAGATGTGAGGGTGGCACTTCTGTTTCTGTCTCACACAATCTCCATTAAATGCCGGCAGTTATTCCGTACCCTTGTTTCTAGTCTGGTTCAACTCCAAGAAAGACACTGTGTAGTTACTAGTATTTGAACCCATACCAGATATTTGATTAGCAAGCATAACGCCCAATACACCACCACTTCCATCTTTGCTCTCAATACACAATGTACAGACTGTGTGTGGTCAAACAAAAACGATGCGTTACCCGAAGAATCGGAAAGCATCACACTCACATTTCCAGCCGCCAGATCAAATCTAGAAGAACCCAGACCTTCTCAGATGGCATTCACATGAATAGCTCCGACCAGGCGAGAATTGCTTGTTAAAAGATCGATTCAGGACCACAAACAGCCTCCCTCTATCGACCCCATTGCCAGGAGTCGCTGGGATTTGAGAGAAGGAGAGAAGAACAGGGTTATTTGAAATTCGATATCCTGCATAGAATGTGTATTGCCTGTATTTTCTGCTGTTGTGAAAATGTCAATATCTTTCTATTGACACGTTCTCATGTTCTCTCATTTTGTGATGCCTTATTCTTTCTTCTTAGTCTCCGGTGTTTTCATAATTTGTCTATCTCGTTTTCTTTTTTCTTACTTTCTAAACTCATAAAGGCCGATAAGCCATTACTGAGCGGGAGGAGGAGAGAGGGGGAGGGGGAGGGGGGGGAGGGGGAAGGGATCAAGAGAATCGCCTTGATTTTTAACAAAATGGATGGCGTCGGTCGTTCAGAAAGCAATGGCAAATTACTGAAAGCAAACTTATTTAGTAAATCTCAAATAGCCAAACAATGCTGGAGTTGATTGTTGTTGTTCTTCTTCCCCTTAGCCCGTTCAACTTCAGAAGAGAAGCTACACTAGGGTCCATCCCCGGCCGCAGATTAATAATCCCTTGACAGAATCAATCATGTGTCGGATATTAATCTGAAAAGAACTGTCCACGAGGAGTATGGTTGCTATGTGTGGTCCTCTAAAGAATGTGCAACTCACTTTATGCAAAAACAAAATGGGCCATGGGTTCAGATTACATCGGGGAGGTATTTTAAACTTTATCTGAGCTCCTAGATGCTAAAATAGGTACCTCGAAATGTCTGTTGAAGTAAAGGCGTTTGGCGTGATGCTGATCATATCACCCACCAGTGCCGATTTTTTAGCGTGTCCTTTTTACAGGACATCGCAGTCAACACCAGCATGTCTGTCACTGTGATCTCTTGGCAAGTTTACGCTCAGTTGTTTGCCAGTGCTTTCTGAACGACCGGCGCCGATACCAACCCACAACCAACGCAACACGGTCTGCTGCCAAATCGCGCGCAGCTGTGTTTCGAACTCGGGTAGAGGGGATTACGAACCGCGTCGCTGGAGAGAAAATGGATTCTTCGCCATTCATAAACTTCAGGGACCACAGGTTACAGTTAAAATCAAGATGGACCAACGAAAATATAAGGAAATATCGGAACTTCTGATTTTTGAAGATTAAGGAAAGGAGAAGTAAAATAAAGATATCCGACAGAGCTTTATGCGGGAGAACCATGTCCATAATACAGGAGGAGATATGGAGTTAACTCAAGGAGACCTCCCTTGGCGGCAATCATAGAATGCGCCATCCGGAACTTCCGAAAGCTAATTTAAAATGGGGGGAGTTGTTGCCAAGTTTTGATGGAGGTAAGACCTGTTGAAATTGTGAAGTTCCGCATGGTAGAGTGACAATGAGATAAAATAAATATTCCTCTAGAAATAGAGATTAATGGCTCAGAGACAAGATATCACACTGTACTTTCCAGGAGCTTGCTCGAATTGAAAACTTTAACATGTGTTGCGTCACTGTGTTGGATAAGTTGGCATTTTAACTTGAAATACGTTAGTAATCAAGAGAAAGATGGGACGAGCGAATTAAAGTTGTGACAATACAACAGCAAACAAGCTAGTTCTCTGGAACTCATGATAACTAAAGATGGACATATACAGACGCAGAAACTATTTCCAAGGAAACACATTAACCGAAAGAAGGGAAAGAATGAAAATCCAGCATCTAAATGATTTAATAAAATTCGATTAATTATGTTGTATTACACTCTTCCTGGATTTACATATGATGCTAACTCACCATACACACAGTGTAAGATATGGGACAACACAGTTTCACACGATGCTAACCCACTATACACACAGTGTAGGATATGGGACAACACACAGATTCACACACGATGCTAACTCACCATACACACAGTGTAAGATATGGGACAACACAGTTTCACACGATGCTAACCCACCATATACACAGTGTAAGGTATGGGACAACACATAGATTGACACATGATGCTAACCCACCATATACACAGTGTAAGATATGGGACAACACACAAATTCACACATGATGCTAACCCACCATATACACAGTGTAAGATATGGGACAACACACAAATTCACACATGATGCTAACCCACCATATACACAGTGTAAGATATGGGACAACACACAAATTCACACATGATGCTAACCCACCATATACACAGTGTAAGATATGGGACAACACACAAATTCACACATGATGCTAACCCCCATATACACAGTGTAAGATATGGGACAACACAATTCACACATGATGCTAACCCACCATATACACAGTGTAAGATATGGGACAACACAGTTTCACACGATGCTAACCCACCATATACACAGTGTAAGATATGGGACAACACACAAATTCACACATGATGCTAACCCACCATATACACAGTGTAAGATATGGGACAACACACAAATTCACACATGATGCTAACCCACCATATACACAGTGTAAGATATGGGACAACACACAAATTCACACATGATGCTAACCCACCATATACACAGTGTAAGATATGGGACAACACAAATTCACACATGATGCTAACCCACCATATACACAGTGTAAGATATGGGACAACACAGTTTCACACGATGCTAACCCACCATATACACAGTGTAAGGTATGGGACAACACACAAATTCACACATGATGCTAACCCACCATATACACAGTGTAAGATATGGGACAACACACAAATTCACACATGATGCTAATCCACCATATACACAGTGTAAGATATGGGACAACACATAGATTCACACATGATGCTAACTCACCATACACACAGTGTAAGATATGGGACAACACACAAATTCACACATGATGCTATCTCATCATACACACAGTGTAAGATATGGGACAACACACAGATTCACACATGATGCTAACTCACCATCCACACAGTGTAAGATATTGGACAACACATAGATTCATACATGTACGTATGCACTAATACACTCCTAGATTTAAAGTGTCTTAGATGTATGAATAATGTGGGGGGAAAATAACGGTGGAAATGTTAGAAACAGTGTAATGTTAAACAAGTTCAACATGCTAACCACCATATACACAGTGTAAGATATGGGACAACACAGTTTCACACGATGCTAACCCACCATATACACAGTGTAAGATACGGGACAACACAGTTTCACACGATGCTAACCCACCATATACACAGTGTAAGGTATGGGACAACACATAGATTGACACATGATGCTAACCCACCATATACACAGTGTAAGATATGGGACAACACATAGATTGACACATGATGCTAACCCACCATATACACAGTGTAAGATATGGGACAACACACAAATTCACACATGATGCTAACCCACCATATACACAGTGTAAGATATGGGACAACACACAAATTCACACGTGATGCTAACCCACCAATACCACAGTGTAAGATATGGGACAACACACAAATTCACACATGATGCTAACCCACCATATACACAGTGTAAGATATGGACAACACACAAATTCACACATGATGCTAACCCACCATATACACAGTGTAAGATATGGGACACACACAAATTCACACATGATGCTTAACCACCATATACACAGTGTAAGATATGGGACAACCCAGTTTCACACGATGCTAACCCACCATATACCACAGTTGTAAGATATGGGACAACACAGTTTCACACGATGCTAACCCACCATATACACAGCTGTCAAGGTATGGGACAACACACAAATTCACACATGATGCTAACCCACCATATACACAGTGTAAGATATGGGACAACACACAAATTCACACATGATGCTAACCCACCATATACACAGTGTAAGATATGGGACAACACATAGATTCACACATGATGCTAACTCACCATACACACAGTGTAAGATATGGGACAACACACAAATTCACACATGATGCTATCTCATCATACACACAGTGTAAGATATGGGACAACACACAGATTCACACATGATGCTAACTCACCATCCACACAGTGTAAGATATTGGACAACACATAGATTCATACATGTACGTATGCACTAATACACTCCTAGATCTTTAAAGTGTCTTAGATGTATGAATAATGTGGGGGGAAAATAAGGTGGGAAATGTTGAGTGTATTTTATAACCATACGTTGTGAAAATCTACCTTAAATATATCTTCTCAATTTGGCTTGTTAAGACAAGTACTGTGCATACGGGTTTTCTATGAATAATTAGTTGTGAACCCATATCCCTTCTGAAAAGAAGGACATGATTCATTATGTATGAGGTAAGCTGTGCCATCCCTCACTTGTTGAGTCTGAAGCAAACTGACTGGTCCATTAGGACCAAGGCAGGCAACCTAAACAGGCTGAGAAAATACTCAGAAAAGGGAAAATGAACTCGCCCCTCCCTTGTAAATGTCTTGTCTTGTTTTGATTTTATTATTTATTTTAAGTGACCCACACTCGTGTTAAAGGGTCCTGTTGGAAATGCCACAATTTTCAGAAGTGCAAAAGACCTTCCATAATTGTCATGACTAGCTTTTATGTGATGGAGAACCAGGAATGACCAGTCACAAACTCCAACTGCCAGTTAGTAACTTGTATGAATAGAAACATTTCAAAATGTAGACATGACCCACGGTTGACAGAAGGATGTACCACAATGGTTACAACCCTGTTTGACAACTGGTGTGTCTTCTGTAATATCAACATATCTTGGAAATCAGATTACATGCTGACCTGAGGCTGATATTCTTACAAACAATCAGAACCATACTTGTGAGAGGTTGATCAAACCTCTTGAGACCTACAGTTGTATCCAGTTAGACTGCTTGATCTTACTCAACTGACGAGGGTCTTCAATAAGAAACTAATTAGAGCAGTGGTTCTCAGCCTTTATGGCCCATTCACCCCTTCACCATATGTTCAGAATGTCACCCCCCCCCCCTTTCTTATTTCCTCCCTATAAATCCCCCGCCCCTACACAGTATACGTAAAATTGGAAGCTAAATTTAATAACGCACACTAGATCAAGTCTAGACATCTACATAAAACGTGATTTGCGGGTTTACTTACGTTATAAAAACCAGTTTCAAAAAGGCGAGAATAACAGAACTGTAAAGTATGGAGGGAAAAACAATATCAAGTATTCGGTTCTTGTATTAACGCGACCTTAAATAATCTTAATTCCCCCACCCAACCCCAACCCTGGAAACCCCCCTATGGGAGGGGGGAGAATAATTCCCCACCGGTTGAGACCCACTGAACTAGTGCATTTTCAAGTCTCTCAGTAAAGTGCCTTGTGTGAAGTGGTTGATGTGATGTGTTCCATGATCATCATGGAGATGAATTATTATCTTGTCTGTACATTTTCTGTTCATGCGTTCAGAATCTTTTTTACTTACTGTGTAAAATTGCTTGTATCAATTGTGAAAACTATATGTATATCTGGCTCCAATCACCTTTACACTTGTTCTTTATAATATACATTGTTTATAATTTCAACGTGTGTGATTCAACTCTTTTATGTGTCACTTGTCAAGTTACTGTATTTTGTAAAACATTTGTAGTTTAGATTTTGAGTAACGTAGGCAGTTAGTAGATGTTCCCTGTTTAAATGTAAAGATATTAGGGTAGCTGAACACTTAGGGCTACTCGTAATAATCGATGCACAGGATACGTGGTTGTATTAATCCCCCCAGACCTTTTCTAAAGTCTTAGGTAGTCATACAACCGAAACCAAACATATTCAAGACTGGTTAACATTCTGTAAACTTCAATCTAAATAGTGAACATTTTGTAAAACCAAAGAAGGCTGGGTTGAATATATTTATATATATAGATAGACGGACGGACGGACGGTCGGTCGGACAGACAGACAGACAGACCGACAGACCGACCGATCAACGGACGGAGGGACAGATGTATGGATATTTAGATTTGTAGATAGATTGTGCCTTTTACCCTAATCCTGCTACCGCAGATGGACAAAGATGTTGGTATATAGGGATACCATCAGCAGAGATGGTTCATAACACCAACCGAGGTGTGTGGATAAACATGAACGTCTACGCCAGCTGGCAGTACACATAATCATGGTGACGATTTGACCGAACAGTCAAAACTCTCTTACAAACTTAACAAGTGACATGATTCTCTGTGTATTGCTTCCTGTTTGCCCAGTCTTATTAGGAAGGTAATCTATGTGTTTAAAATGTCACACTTACTCGCGAAAACACGAGACGACGTCGAGTTTTGTTTAATCTATAGAGATTTCGTTAAGTAATTCCATTACGTCATCAGAACCGACGTGTATGGGTTTGACATTTTTCAGCCCGCAGCCAACTGAATTACCATCTCAGACCTTTATTGACACATAATTCAATTGTATTACCTTTGTCTCCAACCACGTTTAACGTACCGTCATGACTGTGAGCAAGTCCTTATGGAATAATATAACGTCAATGGGAAGCATAAAAAGCACTATGTTCTTGGTTGATAGTTCAAAATTTTAGTTTCATGCACTTTCAGGACGCCGCAATCAACCCATGATTTTTTTTAGCTGTATGTGTTTTTCAAGGCAAGCTTACGTTCAGTTGATTACCATTGCATCCTGAACGACCCACAATCATGCTGTAAATCCACACAAATGTGGTTTGATTCAAAATCGCCTGCTCTTGATTTCAAACCTGGTTCGTTGGATTGTGAATGGCGTTAACTGCTCCTTGTTCACAGACGTCGGCCGACAGTAGATTAACGTCATGAGGTTGAGACCAGTGATGCTCCCCGCCACCCCAGCTTCTCATACAACTCCGGTATATTTCTAAAAAGTATCCGGTTCCCTTCTTATGACGTTGGGTCGATCTCAGCCGTAATTTTCGGACACCATACTCGTATCATTGGTGGGATTTAACCATAACCATTATCTTGACAAGCAAACACACCAACCATTATATCAAAGCGATTTCCTCGAAAGTATATGCATTCATTCATTCAGTAGCATGTCCTTTGCAGAACCTCACTCCCATAACAACCTTCTGGAAAACTTCTCGGTCATAAGCAAAATGCCCCGCGTTCGATACACCCATCTGGAGATCACTTGCCACATCCTGCACCCATCGTCTCTTTTGCTTCCTCTTCCTCTCTTCCCGGTCATATACCCCTCCGTTTTTGTTCTCTCCAAACTTTCATGACGTTTCAAGTGACCACAATATTTCAATTGTCTTTGTTTTATCATCTTTAGTAGCCAACCTTCTTCAGTATTTAGATCCTGTTGTATGGATGCATTTGTTCTTTTCTGTATCTAAGATATCCTTAGAACCTGTCTGTAACATTTATATAGATGTCGAATTTGTCCTGTATATGATAACCAACTCCATGGCTTGGGGTACAGTGAGATGCGCAGCTTCATAATTCCTGGTCATGCCAAGTCCAGGGTTCGAAATCATCAGTTGATGATTTGTGAAGCAATCCGTTTTGTGTTGATTTCAATGGTATGAGGTGTCGGCCGTTCAGAAAGGAATGGCAAACTACTGAAGTAACATTGTTCAGTAAATCACAAACAGCCGCTTAATGCTGGTGTTGATTGCAACGTCTTGTAAAGTACAAGCAACTAGCTTAGGCATATATTGTAATGTTTCATGAAGTAAGTAAAATGTTAGTTGTATAATTTTTACAGGACGTCGCACTCAACCCCAACATGTTTGGGTACTTATTATTATTTCTTGGCAAGTTTACATCAAGAGTTTGCGACTGTTTTCCCGAACGACCGGCACTCATACCATATTATGAAAACCAACACAATTTTGTCTGCTTTCAAATCACCTGCAGCTGTTTTTTCGAACACAGTATGCAGGATTACGAATAGCGTTCGTAACCCCTTCGCCACAGGCGATAACGATAGTTAGTAAGTAAGTAGGTCGGTCGGTAAGTTGGTAGGTAGATGGGTAAGTGGGTAGATGAGTAGGTAGGTAGGTAGGCAGGTGAGTGATTAGGTAGGTAGGTAGGTAAAGAATCCTTTCACAGGCCTTAAGGCACATTCGGCATATCATGCTCGACCTGTACTGGTATATATGGATCGGCACTCTGTGGGTGATATAATCATTATCACACCTGGCGCCTTTCCTTCCCAAAACATTTTCAGGTCCCCATTTTAGGTTGGGCCGACCTGTGAGTCCTAGGCCTTTTTTATTTTAATTGTCATCCACCCCGATGCGGATCAAACCAATGACCGCAAGGACCATCACGCCCATTAGGCTACCATGGGCTGCTGTATTTCATGGTCATCTGACTACAAATGTGTAGATTCAGCATCAGTCGTGCACACCTCACTGGTTTATGAGATTGGACCGGGAAAGGAGATCATGGCAATACTATCCCCTTGGATATGACACGTTAGTACTGTGTAGGGAGACGATTCTGAACATCAACCTCACTCCGATAAAGATGCAAACACTTTTCAGGATTCAAGCAGCCTAAACGCCAACGATGATCATCGTCATCTTCTCGTCTTAATCCTCTTACACCTTGCGGTGTGGACGTGAAGGATAAACAGCGGAAGAGCTCCTGTTTACGGGCTTTATATATCGAGATTCCCATGGACTCTGCATCGGACTTAACAATTTTCAACTGTCTTTCAGGGGAGTCGCAAGCAACAACAACACCAGCCAAGTAAAATACCCGTTGTCCCAGATACTCTCCCTGTCAGTCCTCATTCACTCAGCTCCTACTTGGATATTATTAAATTTCTGGCACGGATGGCTCACATTACGGATAAGTTCGATTTATTGATCCCCAGGAGGAACATCTTAAAATAGCATCTCGGTGAAGAGGCGACCCATTAGGAAAACGTATTAAACGCGTTACACTTGTAATGGGAAAGCCATCCTGGGATTTTGTAGAGTTGTTGAGGGGTGCGGGAGGTAAAGGTAATCCCATTGCTTGTACTGAAGTAGTGGAGTGATGCGCTGGGATTTCGTTAATTATTAGACGGCCAACGCACATGTGTGTGTGTGTGTGTGTGTGTGTGTGCGCGCGCGCACACACACACGAACGAACCATCATTATTTTTAAAGGGTTAAGAATTGGGCACGCAGGCCCGTCTGACATTCTGCCCTTCCTCTCCCTGTCCTTTCATACGTTATTTCATTCATACATCACTTATGAAGCTAATCTTAGACAACAACAGAACAATATGCATTACAACGTATGGGGAAAAATCAATAATGCATGACTCACTAAGGCAATTTTTAACATGGCCATTATAAATACATAAGGAAAGTGTCACGTACTATGCATATGGGAATGTTTATTATACTGTGTAGGTAGGTAGGTAGGTAGGTAGTTAGATAGTTAATGGTACATAGGTAGTAGGTAATGGTTGGTAGGTAGGTAGGTAGGTAGTTATTGGTAGGTAGGTAGGTTGGTACGTAGGTAGGTTGGTACGTAGGTAGGTAGTCATTGGTACGTAGGTAGGTAATGGTTGGTAGGTAGGGAGGGAGGTAATGGTTGGTAGGTAGGGAGGGAGGTAATGTGAGGGAGGTCATGGTAGGTATGTAGGAATGTGGGTTGGTAGGTAGATTAGTATGTAAATGTGGCTGGTCATAAGTCTTTACCGTGACCATGAAGGAAATGTCGGAGAACAAGTCAATTGTGTATAGTGTTTATTTCTTGTCAATATAACTATCCCTTGAACTGACACTCCTGCCATGTCTCATTGACTGTGAAAAGATGGGGGGGGGGGGGGGGGGGGGGACACACATTTTTTAACGAACTAAACCAGTCATCACACGCCAATATGAATTCTTCATCGGTGTAAACGTGATGTTTGATGGCGTACTTTCGAGATTTGAATACAGAAACATTGCTGATGGAGGAAAATTAGGAGAATAGACTGTGTGTAAGAATCCCAATACTGACATCCTGCACAAGTCGGCCTTTGTGAGAGGGCGAGTTGTCTTGAGGCAATGGAAGATTGTGAGTGTCTGCCTGTTACCTCACACACACACACACACACACACACACACATATATATATATATATATATATATATATATATATATATATATATATATATATATATATAAAGGTATAGAGGGAATAAAGATGCACTAAAAATATTATGCGCGCCCTTTGTGTGTGTGTGTGTGTGTGCGCGCGCATGCCTGTGTGTGTACACGTACAGAGGTATAAAAATGCATTAGAAATATATTGGCTACAGGAAAATTTCCGAAGCTTACCCAAATCCATCATGCTACTATTCCCACGCGGCCGTCAAGTTTTATTCGTGTAGCAAAGGATTACTATCCCCGCTTAGCCGTGCCAACTTTATTCGGTTAGTAGCGTGTGACTATTCCTACGTGACCGTCTAGTCTTATTATGTGTGGCATCATGTATTGATTTCTTGCTCGTCCGTTTTTGCAGGATTCTAATCATAGTAATAGTCTTCGGGGGATCCGTTTATAGAAGTGGTGGTTGTACCACCGATGACAACAAGAGAATTAAAACAAAAGGGCAAAGCTATGCCAGTTACACTGCAGGTGTTTGGGCGAAGGTATGACTAGGCCACGAATTAAACATATACTAGAAAAGGCAATTAACTTTTTTTTTCTATAATTAGCTTTTAGAAATCAACATATGCCAGAAAAGGAAATTAACCTTTTCTATAGTTAGCATTTAGAAATTATCTATAACAGAAAAGGAAATTAACTATATTTAGCATGTACATACATTGGACAATAACTAAACAATAAACTGTTGTACAAATCAAGTCCTGTAGCAGGAACTTACGTTGTGTGTGTCAAGTGTTAGGAGTATCGCATTTTATTGGTCTGCGAGGGGGGGGGGCGGAGTGGTCTCGGGGTATGGTGTCCGCCTCGAGTGCTGGAGGTCCCAGGTTGAGGCCCCGGTGAGGGCCGGGATTTTTTCACGTGGACTTCTAGTAACAAAATTTCCCCTGGTCTCTGTGTAGTGAGATCGGACGCCCGTGTGTATTGTTGCGCACGTAAAAAATCCCTTGGCAGTTGGAAATCGAAAAAGAGTAGCCTAACGGCGCTGCCGGGGCAAATTGTCGAGTTAAAAATCTACCCACTACTTCAGGAACCTCGCCAGTGCTACGTAGTTCGTGCACTCAGCTGAGATTCTCCGGACACAGGCTTGGGTTAGGAGGAGAACGGAGCACTTATGGGTTACACCCGTGTGCCAATTTGTTGATCCGTCGACTAAACTAACTATAGGTTAGCGCGCACTGCCAGCACTTCCCTCCAACAGCAAATGTCTGAAGCTGATAGGGAACTATTGTCATTGTTTTTGTAAAGCAATATTTGTTTTTCTTTCTTCTTTTTTGTTTCGTTCACTTGAAATGTGTCAATAACTGCAATGAAGTCTATTGTATGAATGTAACTGTCTTTTTCTAGTTCTTTCAGTTTGTGTTTCTTTACCTTAACCATTGGTCAATACAACTAAAAGATTTCGTTCCTGGAGGCCAAATATCTTTTTAGTTTATATCTCACATTCTCCTGTACTTTTGAAAACTATTAACATATCTTTCAAAATGTTTAACATTTTCTCGCCATTACATTTCTTGTCGTTTTAAACATCCACTCAGACATGTCGACAAATGAAAACTAATTAAAACATAAGAATGCAAACACGAATTGTATATTTGTCTGAATTGTCTGTTAGCAAGATTCATTAAGTTCGGTTAAACACACTTTTTGTTTGTTAACACAATGAGGGTCACGGAATCACAGATTATGCTTTTCACTGATGTCTTGTATGTTCAAGTAATTAGAGAATGTGTATAGTTTTCATCACTATAGGATAGAGGAGTCTAAATGAACAGTCCAGAGAAATTGGAAAGTAAAGCTTGATGTGAGTGTTGTCAGGGAGAAATCTGTTAGAAAATATTCTAGAGATAATACTGAATAATGTGTAATCGCATTATCTGTCTGTCTGTCGGTTGGTCGATTGGTCAGTCCATCGGTCAGTTGTCTGCCTGTCTGTCTGTTATCTGTCCAACCCTCAGTTCGTTTGGTGTCTGTCCGACCGTTCGCCAATCCGTCCGTTCGTCTGACTGTCTGTTTTCTACCTGTCTATATTTGTCTATTTTGACTGCGATGTTTGGCTGTATGTATGTCTATGTCTTTGTTTCTGTCTGTCTGTTTTATCAATTTGAAACTGTCTGTCTGAAAACTTTCAAAGAAATGTTATTTCATTTTTCTTTTTATGTCTGTCAGGCTCTAGATCTATTTGTCAATCTGTCTTTCTGGACAACAGCTTGTCCGTCTATCTGACCGGCTGAAATCATTTACTGCCCGTTCCTATGTACCACTTTCCATTTGCCTTTTATTCTACAGACATGAATTCTGTTTTATGTTTATACATGAACTGATGCATGTACTAGATACTGTTCTGGTTGCTAACTCACCCATCTAGCCAATTATCCATACATCCACCTCTCTCATAGCTAGCTTGCATTTCTATGAAAACTCATTGGAGGATTCGAAAAAATCACCAAATGACTTGAAAGAGCTGTTTGTTGTTTACGATGGTATGACGCATCGTCGTTCAGAAAGCAATAACAAACTACTGAATTAAATGTCCTCGTAATTCACAAACAGCTAATAGATTCAGGGGTTAACTGCAACGTTCTGTAATGGAATGCCAACTAACGAACTGCCAACCCTTCATATTCACAATGCGACGTCTTTGTTGACAGATCCCTATAGTTCACACCAGCCACGTTAAAACCCTATGTCTTGTAACATACACTCACAAACGTGATGTATTTCTCACTTTCATAATAGTAATTTCATTTCGCATTGTGAGACATATAATAGCCGACCAGACACCAGCAAATCAATACAGCTTCGGTATACACTCCAGGAATAATTAACTGGAATAACATTTCCGTTGACCCAGGGTTGTACTAATGTGAAATATTCCGAGAGAATACACTGTCCTCTGTTACTAACTTTGTAAACCTTCTTGTTTATTTGGTGGGCGTTCGTCTCTTGCATAATCAGCATAATTCCGTTTGCTGAGTTTTTACTTACCCCTGTCTCCATCTACTTTGATATTCACCTTACAATTTGCGTAATAATCGAACGATTGACAGTTTCTTTGTCTAGTATCATATATTATTAAAATACAGAGGATGCACTTACATAGGGTGCCGGCAGTTGAAGTGACGAAATACAAATATCAAGTAACGGAGACAGATGCATGATGCAGGGAAACTGACAGAATTCAAATAGCAAATTACATACTCATATAGGAGGGGGGCTTCAAGTGAAAACATTAAAAGAGTGATAGAAATCACAATAACCATGCCATTGTCGTGTAACCTTTCAATATTGTTGTTTAGGATGTCAAGAGTGTTGAGCACGTGACATCACGGTGCTGACGAACACGGTGACGTTATAAGGACAATTTAAAGATAGCCGCCCCACTTTTGACATGCACTAAAGAGAAGCAGTGTTCTGTTATCCGTTTTGTTTTTCAATCAGTGAAGGGGTAAAATCTAGATAAATTCATCGGCGAATGAAGGTCCAATATGGTGATGCATACTTGTCAGTCCAGCAAGTGTATGAATGGAGTAGTAAGTTTCAAAACGGCGTGACTTTTGTGACAGACTGTTCTCGGCTGGTTCAGGCAAATCAAATTGTGACCATGAGAATGTTTTTCTACAGGAATCCAAGCACTTTATCGGCAGTCGAAGACTTGCATTGAACGCAGTGGTGGCTACATAAAAAAAATGATACATTTGTTCTTTACTGTTTCACAATAAATTCACCCAACAAAACATTCAAGGCTTTCATTTGAAGCCCCCTCTCGTGTGTGTGTGTGTGTGTGTGTGTGTGTGTGTGTGTGTGTGTGTGTGTGTGTGTGTGTGTGTGTGTGTGTGTGCGCGCGTGTGTGTGTGTGTGTGTGTGTGTGTGTGTGTGTGAAGTAATTCCATATCCTTTATAGGACGTCGCAATCAACCTCTGCATGTTTGGCTGTTTGTGAATTACTAAGCAAGCTGCTTCCAAATTGCATGCAGCTTATTTCGAACGTGGCATGCGAGATTGCGAATCGCTTTCACCACCCCTTAGCCACAGACAGGTACCGAAGCCGGAACCTGTGACGGGTATGTCCAATGTTCGGACTATCACAGTTTGTAGGTCTGAATGCACGGCAGTATAATTGGCCAAACTATTCCTCTTTTAATGAACGTGTGTTCAGGTGCCCAAACCTCGCCTGACCGCTCTCATAACATGATCAGAATAACCCCCTAACAATTACACCTACCTACTCGCCCGCTATATATAACTATCAACAATTCAAATTGAAATTGAATAACAAGCAAAGTCAGTGCAAGAGAGGACTGAGTCCGACAATTTATATTTCGAGGCCACGAAATTACAGCCGGTAAAACGGAGATGAAAACAAGCAAACATAGATGTTTATCAAAGGAAAGACATTGCATAAAGTGATTTGTTTTAATTATCTAGGTTCATCACTGCTGTGTTTATTTTATTTTTTTGAATATCCTATTTACAGGACATCGCTGTCAACACCAGCACTATTGTTAATGATGTCTTCGCAAGTTTACTTTCAGTAGTTTGCCATTGCTTTCTGAACGACCGGCTCCAATACCATCACGTTAAAACCCAAAATCTAAATCGGTGCAGCTGCGTTTCTAACGCAGGTAAGCGGAATTACAAGCAGTGTCCGTAACACCTTTGCCACGGAGACGGTTCATCACTGCTAGCGGATGATAAAAATGTGGTGACAAGAAATGAAAGAGGAACAGATTTGTTTATTGTATCTGCACATGATTTCTTTTATTTATTTCACTTAAGTCAAAGGAATACTGGCGCAATTCGTAATCACGCATGCTGCGTTCGAAACACAGCTGCGAGAGATATAGAAGCAGACCGCCCTGCAAACTACTGAACGTAAACTTTGCCAAGAAATCACAAACAGCAAGAAAATGCTGGTAATGACTGTGACGTCCTGTAAAGGATATGCAACTAACTTGTTTAATTGAATTATTTTAACTGCCAGACCAGGTCACAATGTTTGTCTCAGTTTCTCTGCGTTGCCTCTGTCCTGGATCACCAGCATGTCCAAGTATCTGCTGCAAGGCACCTTGAACATGACATTGTCCTTGTTCTTATCTCATCTCATCTTGTTCCTCTTTGAACTTGCGGTGTCGAGGCGAAGCATAAACAGCGGGAGAGTGCCCGTCCATCATCTCATCTTGTTCATCTTTTACCTTACGGTGTCGAGGTGAAGCATAAACAGTGGGAGTATGCTCATGAACGGGCTTCATACGAGGGTAAGTTAATAAGTAAGTCACAAATTGCTGAAGAAAAATAACTAAATATGATAATAACTTGAAACCAATTTATTTATATATATACATTAGCCTTTTATTTCTCAACATAATGTCCACCAACATTTACGCACTTATCCCATCGTTTTGTCAGTCCTCCCAAACCGGCTGCATAGAACTGCGTGCTTTGTCTTCATTTACCTGCCATCCCACAGAACTGTGTGACTTACTTATTGACTCGCCCTCGTAACTTTTTTTCCACCCAGCTATGTATCGCTTTACGGGATAAACATTTGTCAGCATAAAATAACACTGAAAACCCACCTTGGCGGGAGACATTTCGCGAATGACGCCGAAGTTGAATGTGAAGTGAAACCGTAGTTTAGAAAACAGTGCACGCAGTTCTATGCAGCCGGTTTGGGAGGACTGATAAAACAATGGGATAAGTGCATCAATGTTGTTGGAAATTATGGAGAAATAAAGGGACAATGTATGTATAAAAATAAACTGGTTTCAAAATTGTTATCATATTTAGCTATTTTTCTACAGCCATCTGTGACTTACTTATTAACTTACCCTCGTAAATAGCGATTCCCATGGACTCTGTTATTCCCTCTGTCCGTCGTTTACATGGTCGGCCTCTTATTCTGGTTCAGTTTGGTCTATACACCATTGCTTGTTGTGGTATACTGTTAGTTGGTAGCCTTGTTATGTGGCCGAACTGTTTAACTTGCTGTTTTCTAATGAAATCTAGCGCTGCCACAGCCCCAACTTTAGTCCTGATTTCATCCTTTCTGATTTTCTCTCTTGATACGCTGATAATTCTTCTGAGGAATCTGATTTCAGTTGTAATTTTACTTCTCTCTCTCTCTCTCTCTCTCTCTCTCTCTCTCTCTCTCTCTCTCTCTCTCTCTCTTTCTCTCTCTCTCTCTCTCTCTCTCTCTCTCTCTCTCTCTCTCTCTCTCTCTCTCTTAGTCATTGTGCAGGTTTGGCATTGGTAGCGTAAAGTTGGTAGGAAGATTGTGTCGCAGAGTGCTCTTTAGTATCTGCTGATACGTGTTTGTTCTTTAGTATTATTCCAGTTGTCCAGTGAGGTCGTTTGCCTTATTGCGTCTATTTATTGTCCTTGCTCTGCTGATGAAAACTAAAGAAGTTAAAACTTTTCATGATTGAAACAGGCTGAAGTCAGAGTACTAAGACCATGCGAACATATAGGATAGAAACTTGTAGTACATCATCTCAACTGTTATGTTGTCTAGTGTATCCTCTAGTCTCTACTTACTTCTGCTACTTCTATGAGCACCAAACAATACATGTATGTTTATTTATGAACTGTCTTAGTGGCCTCAAAAATTTGTTGCATATTCTTTACAGGATGTCGCAGTCAACCCCAGCATTTTTTCGCTGCTTGTGATTTCTTGGCAGGTTTGCGCTCAGCAGTTTGTCATTGCTTTCTGAACGACCAGCACTCATGCCATTTTATGAAAACCAAAGCAAGGTAGGCTTCAGGCCAAGTCTGCTGCTGTGTTTGGAACGCGGTATGCGGGATTACGAATTGCGTCCGTATCACCTCAGATCCGGACACAAAGATTTCCCGAACTGATCACATGAAAAGCTCATATATGCTTTTGAAATGATCTATCACAGAAGAGTATGAAACATTCCTTCGGCGAGAAAGAATACAAACAGATCTATCCATCAACAGAACATTAAAGGTGACTGGTTGTTAAGACAAATAAAATTGGGGGAAATGAAATATTGTAGGCATGTAACAAAGCGTGAATGACCAGGAAGAGATAATTATCCAGGAAGGGATATCGTGGTGGTGTGGACGAGGCGGGCACAACATAGATGGATTCAAGATGTGGTCGATAATTTATACATTTCAGCAACAGGGGCCGGACATAAGCTTGTGATAGAGTGACATTTCGAAAGACCGTGATGAGGTAATTATGTGGACGCTTCGTTGATATGGCTTTAGATAAGAATGATGAGAAGACTATTGACGGGTAGAAAAAGCAAGGAAGCTGTCTTCTAAGACGTTAACTCACAAAGAGAACCGTTCACTCACATCAGAAGATGGCAGTCCACATTCTTTGTGGATGTCAAGAGAAGGCGAAAGCTGAATTAAGTCGTCACAGTGGGAAAGTTGTAGGGGAAGAGTGGCATGGGGAGACCAAGCGGGAGGATGCTGGACAGTATTTCTCCTTTTAATCAATTAATTTCAATATTTATCGGAGTTTTACTTTTCTATTTCCCCATCTCTCGTAAACGTTTTCCACGTTTTTAGCCCGCGGGTTTGTCTCGAGCCGGCAGCAACTCACCTTCTCTCGAGACGGCGGACATGTTTAATATTCTTGCCGGTGCTAGAGGAGTGTGTTCAGCTCGTGTACACGCTGGCACACTGCAAGTCCCTGAGGATGAAGTAGGGGTCAGGAGTCGCGGAGATTAGGGGTTTTATGGCAAGCTGCCTGGAATAAGGGATGCGACAATTTGATGTTGGGTGCTGTTTGTTCCCCGTACGTGTGCAACATTTGCGAAAGATTCGCTTATGGAGGAGTAGGTGGCAAAGAAATCATATGATAATGTGAACGATGTCGGAATGTAACATGACTCCAAATATTGATAGGATCTTCCTCTTCTTCATTCTATTCTTCTCATCATCTCCTTCTCCTCCTCCGACTTCTTCAACATCTTTTTTCTTCTCATCATCCTACACTTCCTTCTATAATCCAGCGGAAGCCTGGACAATGAACAAGCAATTAGAAAGTCGAAAAGAAGCCCCTAAGATGCGGATAAACAGAAGAATATGTCGTATTTCATGGAAACAAACAATCAAATACAGAAATTATAGAAAAACTAGGAATGAAAAGAGAGTTGATGAAAGAGATAAAAAAAGAGACAAGCGAAATATTTCGTCTACATTAAAAGACATTTTTAAAAAAAAGTTAGTTGCATATCATGTACAGGACAATGGCAGTCAAAATCAGGGTTTTTATTTTGTTTCTTGGATAGTTTACGTTCTGTAGTTTGCCATTGTTTTCTGAACGACTGGCACTCATTCCTTTGTATGGGAACCAATGCAAGGCGGTATGCTTCCAAATCGCCCGCGCTGTGTTTCGAACGCGTTCGAAACACAGCGCGGGCGATTTGGAAGCATACCGCCTTGCATTGGTTCCCATACAAAGGAATGAGTGCCAGTCGTTCAGAAAACAATGGTTTGCATTCGTAACCCCTTCTCCATAGGTTAAAAGACAACACGCTTATGAAACTCACACTAGAGTGTAATGAAGGCAAACGAGCAAGTGGGAAGATAACATCAAGAGAAGGACTAACAGCAGTCTGGCAGAATGTACAATCAAGGCGAAAGACGGACAGTGGTGGAGATTCATTTTAGTCAACCTCCATTGTAGCATCTAATTAACCTAATTGATTGAAGTCATATTATTTATCCAGTAACTCATCTCAATCGCACAAGCAGAACAGTGTTGATTCTGGCATTCTATTGTTACTCTGGGAATTCCTCTTGTCCGATATTTTTTCTGTTAGAGCAATTCACGCGACTTAGTTAACAAATTACGGTCCAAACTCACATCTGGCGAAACTATAACGTAATTAACCGACTCTGCTTCGCAATCACGTCTCATTGTGAAGCTGAAATGAAATGTCGAGTAAACTGGGAACACCTCACAGTTATCAGTGTCATTTGGTCGGTTATTGAATTCGATGTTGTAAGAATGTGGCCGTTCCGAAAGCAAACTCAATCAATCAATCATGTGCCATGCCGGAAAGCGTGGGCGGTCATGACTCGCCATTTCACTCGATCACCAGAGTCGTGGATCCGCTCAGTGTTCCTGTCTCGTCCATGCCATGTGGCCAAGCCATCCAGATATTTTCCTCTCGGTCTTCCTCTTGGTCTGTTCCCTTCGATCTTGCCAGTTGTCACTAAGTTCTCCAGTCCATTTCTTCTCATAACATGTCCAAAAAATTTTGACTGTCTACGTCTAATTTCTCTAATCAGTCTACGATTTTCATTTGTCTCCTGTAGTACTTGGTCATTGGTTTTTCTATCTGTCCATGGTATTCTTTGCATTTTCCTCAGAAACCACATTTCTGCAGCCATCAGATGTTTTTCAGCTTGACTGCACATTGTCCAAGTTTCACATCCATACAAAAGAACAGGCTCTATGTATCCCCTAAACACTCTTTTTCTCGTTTCAATTGACATCTTTTTATTGGTCAGAATGTTTTCCATCTTGATAAAGGCTACTTTCGCCATGGCGATTCTTGTTCTAATCTCTTTAAGGCATCTCCCATCAGATGTTATGACTGTTCCGAGATAATTGTACCGATTCACTTGTTGAAGAATATCTACTAATTGTTGCATATCCTGTGCATTGTCTGCAATCAATACTGTATCATCTGCATATCTAATGTTATTTATGTTTCGTCCTCAAATGCTGATTCCATTTGTGTCTTCTACATTTATGAAAATATTTTCACTGTATAGGGAAACAAGATCTGGAGACATTACACATCCCTGCCGAACACCTCTCTTAATAGGTTGATATTGTCCCACTTCATTATCAATCCTTATGGCAGCTTGTTGTTTCCAATATATGTTTTTTATAAGTCTAATGTCTTTCCCATCAATTTGTAGATCTGCAAGCATATCCACCATGTTGGCATGTCTAACTCTATCAAAAGCCTTTGTGTAGTCAATAAAGCAAACTACTGAACGTAAAATTGTCTAGTAAACCACCAGCATCCAATCCAGCAGTTAACAGTGTCATTTACTTGACTGCTACCTTCATTAGCGTCTGTGGCTTTGGGGATAGTGAAACGCAGTTCCACAACCCCCCCCCCCCCCCCCCCCCCACAAGGTCGATGGCTCGAAATTAGCGGCCGGGGATGTAGTATCAGAGGTTTGAATTCGATAGTATGAGGTTTCGGCTGTTCAGTGAAATACTACTAAATGTTCAATTTTCTAGTAAATTACAGTTAATAAATGATTAGATTGATTGAACCGTCCTTTAAAGGCCATGCAACTACCTTAAATGGGGGGGGGGGGGGGGGGGGGGGAAGGGTCGTATTGTTGTATATAGCTATCTGGTATTAAATATCTTCTTCTTCTTATAACCCATGCCGTGATCATGTCTGTCCACAGCCTTCTGTCTCTTATGCATCCAATAATTTCTGATACCGATGTTCCTCCAGGCCATGATATCAAACTGTGCTACATCTTCTCTCTTGTTGTTCCCTTGCCTCACTTTCCCTCCAGCCTTCCACATGGTGACGACACACTGTAGCTCTCCTCGTCTCATGACATGCTCACAGAATATCAACTGTCTACTTCTAATGCGGGTAACCGGTTCTCTTTGTGAGTTAACTCAGTTAACCTCTTTCAGGATACAAGTATCTTCAAACATCGTATTTGTCCAGGGTTTTCTTATCATTCTTTTATAACACCACGTCTCCACAGCTTCCTCCACATAATTTCGCACTATTCTTCTAATTGTCCATGGTTCGCTTCTGTACATCAAGTTTAGCTCAATATAGCTCTTAAAACAAGCACATTTTCACAGCTTCCTTCGTATAATTCCTCACTTGTCTTCTAATTGTCCATGGTTCGCTTCTGTACACCAAGACTGGCTCAATATAACTTTAAAAAACTCTTTTCCTCATCTCGAACATGCGATACTCACAATTCCGACATCCTGCGGAAATGTAATGCTTTAAATTTGTTTTTTGATTTTGTTTTATAAAAACTTGCTTTCCCAGCGTAAACTGCAGCTTTGATTAAATAAGTAAAATGTTGGGTATAATTGTCTACGACAGTTTTGTGGGGGTTCTATTTAATTATGTGAAAACTATCCTGGCCTTTACAGCCACGTAAAGAGTAATTAAGTATAGCTACGTTTCCAAACATTTCTTACATTCGTCCTGACAATCCACGAATCATACACTAAATTAAATATTTCCAAAAACTATTTCTGGGCGGGAATTCGATAACAATTGTTATCGGACCAAAAGGAACGAACGAACGAACTAACAAACGAAAGAACTTTATTGTCAAAGGGTTAAGAATTATTCTGCCCTTCTTCTCTATTTCCTCTCATACATTATTTCATTCAACATCGCTTATGAAGCTAATCTTAGACAACAGATGAACAATAAGCATTAAAGCGCATAATAAATCATCAATAATACATGATTCAATGAGGCAATGTTTAACATGGGCATTATAAATACCTAAGGAAGGTGTAAAGCACCATATATTTGGGGATGTTTATTGGCTAGTTGTCGTTTGAGACAATTTTCTATTATTATTTTTTTTTTTGGGGGGGGGGGGGGGGGGGGCATGTAGTCTGTACCGAGATAGTGTTCAAACAGGCTGCGACTGTATGTACGGTGACTGGTGGTGTCCTTGATTTGTTTGTGGAAGATTGTTCCACAATTGAGCGACAGAGTATGCTAAGCTTGTTTTATATGTCTATCCTAGGTTTAGGGACATGAAGTATATTTAGTCTTTCACTATGTCTTGCGTTATATTTGAACAACGGCCAAAGGTAGCTTAGAGCATTTTGAAATATGATTTTGTGAATTAGTTTAGTCTTATTAAAAAGTAGGCGTTTGTAGAGTGGCAGTAACTGAAGACTTTCATGTAGGTTAGAATTGTCGGTAAGATTTTCACCGTTAATTAAACGCACTGCCCTTTTCTGGAGTGAATAAATGTGTTTTGCTATTGATTTGGAGCATCCATTCCAGATTGTGGAGCAATAATCAATATGTGTTTGTATGTGGGAAGTATAGAATATTTTTCTTGTGTTTTCGTCAAGGAAATTGTTATTTTGGCAAGTTAGTATACTTTTTTTTTTTTAGCTATTTGTTTAACGAGAGCATGAACATGGGAATTAAAGGTTAGATTTTGATC
Source organism: Cepaea nemoralis (assembly GCA_014155875.1). Lineage (NCBI taxonomy): Eukaryota > Metazoa > Mollusca > Gastropoda > Stylommatophora > Helicidae > Cepaea > Cepaea nemoralis. The sequence continues at coordinate 72,299 of JACEFZ010023975.1, forward strand.
AATGATAAGACCCAGTGCCTTGTGCTCGGTTACACTTTCTACAGGCGTGCTACCAATGTGCAGCTGAAGGATTCTCTGCGAGTTTAGAGTGTGAAGTCTTTGCCTGGTTGCTATTATCATAGATTTAGTTTTAGAAATGTTCATTTGCATGCGGTTTGCATGACTCCAGTTAACTACACTGTTTATTTCCTGTTGCAAGGATGATTCTAGCACATTACAATCTACAGCATTTGTATATACTGTGCAGTCGTCTGTAAATAGTTCGCAGGACGACGAAATATATCGGGAAGATCGTGTATATAAATGGCAAATAATAGAGGACCGAGTATAGACCCCTGAGATACTCCAATATTAGTGATGATGACTTGAGATAAAGATTTATTGTGTGATACTACTTGTTTTCTGTCTAACAAAAATGATTTTATTAATGTCACTATATTAAAGCTTACTTTCATTTTTTCCAGATTTTTTTTTTTTTTTTTTAAATTAGAATAGTATGATCTATCATATCGAATGCGTGTCTGAAGTCTATAAACACCGCTCCACATAGAATATTGTTGATGCCAGTTTTCTATCATGTTTGGTAGGGCTGTATGACAAGAATATATTGGCCGAAACCCTGACTGGCTGTCAACTATAAGTTTGTGGCGAACTAAGTGTTGTAATGTTGTTTTGTGACTGCTTTTCTAGCGGTTTGGATATTAAGGATAATATGGAAATTGGTCTATAGTTACTCATGAGACGATCGTCTAATGAACCAGTTTTTAAATGAGGATAGACTTTAGCGATTTTAAGAGGCTGATGGAAATTTGTGCTAGCTACTGCACTGCCGCGACTCCAGGTTTTGATCATGGATTTACTTCGATACGACTGGAAAGCCAGTATTGGATTTACTTCGACACTACTGGAAGCCAGTATTCCAAGCCCATCGTGGGAAACTGGCTCTATGGCTAAAGGGTAGTGACCGCGTTTTACAAATTCACGACAACCGAGTCGTGGGATCGAAATCTGCCGCGGACGATTTCAAAGTAGAACGCCTTGCGTTGATTTCGGTGGTATGAGAATCAATCGTTCAGGCAGCAATGGCAAACTAATGAAATTAAAATTACTTATTAAATCACTAACGGCAAAAAAGTTGCGTCTGATTGTGACTTTCTGTAAAAGACAAGCAACTAAATTAATGAGAAGGCAGTAATCGTATCTTGTAGTTTTTATCATCTCCTTTGTTTCTATTTGTCCTCATTTTACGTTTCACTTATCTATCGTTTTTTACTATTTAAACTATTCCATTATAACTAAATATTACATTACATTAATATAGGTTTGACCAAAATATCTCCAAAATGACTAAGCTCAAATTTCAAGTATATGAAAACTCGCTGAGACAAAAAGCAAATACCAAGCTTAGGATAATCCCACGTCCTTTTAAAGTTTTAAATGTTGCATACCCTTTGCAGAACGTTTCAAGCATCGGGTATTGTTCTGGGAAATTGTACGTTCAGTAGCTCGCCATTGTTTTCTGAATGAGAAATTAACGTTGTGGTTCAACGTACCTGTGTAGCGAGTGAACGCACTACCTCGCCGCCAGTGCAACAAACATTTAAGAGCTAGCGAATTAAACCCAGCTCTTAAAAATCTATAGCCAGAATAATAACAGAAATCTTACTTCGTTGTCGACGAGTGCCTTTCCTTCTAATTATTCGCCCAGGCATTCTTAACCCCATTATGCCAGTTTATACAGTTACATGAATTGTGTTCATTGCATTGATTTAATAGGTGAGGACTTATCATAAATATGGATGGCTGTCACCTCTAGGTCTTAACATAAATATTTATAACCTGTCTCCTCTAGGTCTGGTCAAGCTTGGAGTACACTGTGTTTCTGGGAAAAGAGTGGCCATCAAGATCGTCAACAGAGAGAAACTCAGCGAATCAGTTCTTATGAAGGTGAGTAGATGGAATCATTAGGATCCGAGGGTTAGATCTAGAGGTGAGCAATGCTAATTAATGTGTGCCTTTTGGGAAAGACGTAGTTTAAGCTAATGGCTTCAAGAGAAGGATGAAGACCGTCAGAAAATGCAACAGATTCAGAACATAAACTGTTGGAGATCCATTGTAGCCCACTGTCATTATGGTGATGTCATATTGATATGACTGTTAATTGATTGATTGATTGATTGATTGATTGATTGATTGATTGATTGGAGCTGAGTTAAAGAACACTTAGAGCAAACATATTTTTCAGCATCTGTTTTCATTACAGTCAGTATGTTTCTTTTAAAAGTTCATTCTGCCGGTCATAGGTAGTTGTTACTCATAGAGTTTAGCTGGGGGTAACAATAAAATAGTATGTATTCTGATTGATGCCGACTGGTCTGTAAAAACATGGATTTTATGCGTCTTGTAGCGGATAAAGGGATCGTGTACTTTTGCTAATATACAATCTGATTGAAGGATTGGATTGAAACCTGTAGAGAAAGAATATTTATCTAATGCTGTCTGAACAATGTTTAACTAATGCTGTCAGACTAATGTGTTTTTAACGCTAGCTACCAATATGGATCTAACACCGTCTACCAATGTTTATCTACCACCGTCTACCAATGTTTATCTAACGCTGTCAGACCAATGTATATCTACCACTAACTACCAATACTTATTTAACACTATCAGACCAATGTTTATTTAACGCTAACTACCAATGTTTATCTAACGCTGTCAGACCAATGTTTATCTAACGCTGTCAGACCAATGTTATTCTAACGCTGTCAGATCAATGTATATCTACCACTAACTACCAATGTTTATCTAACACTAGCTACCAATGTTTATCTAACGCTGTCAGATCAATGTATATCTACCACTAACTACCAATGTTTATCTAACACTAGCTACCAATGTTTATCTAACACTGTCAGACCAATGTATATCTACCACTAACTACCAATGTTTATCTACCACCGTCTACCAATGTTTATCTAACGCTGTCAGACCAATGTATATCTACCACTAACTACCAATACTTATTTAACACTATCAGACCAATGTTTATTTAACGCTAACTACCAATGTTTATCTAACGCTGTCAGACCAATGTTTATCTAACGCTGTCAGACCAATGTTATTCTAACGCTGTCAGATCAATGTATATCTACCACTAACTACCAATGTTTATCTAACACTAGCTACCAATGTTTATCTAACACTAGCTACCAATGTTTATCTAACACTAGCTACCAATGTTTATCTAACACTAGCTACCAATGTTTATCTAACACTAGCTACCAATATTTATCTAACACTAGCTACCAATGTTTATCTAACACCGTCTACCAATGTTTATCTAACACTAGCTACCAATGTTTATCTAACACCGTCTACCAATGTTTATCTAACACTAGCTACCAATGTTTATCTAACACTAGCTACCAATGTTTATGTAACGCTAGGTACCAATGTTTATCTAACACCGTCTACCAATGTTTATCTAACACTAGCTACCAATGTTTATCTAACACTAGCTACCAATGTTTATCTAACACTAGCTACCAATGTTTATCTAACACTAGCTACCAATGTTTATCTAACACTAGCTACCAATGTTTATCTAACACTAGCTACCAATGTTTATCTAACACTAGCTACCAATGTTTATCTAACACTAGCTACCAATGTTTATCTAACACTAGCTACCAATGTTTATCTAACACTAGCTACCAATATTTATCTAACCCTAGCTACCAATGTTTATCTAACACCGTCTACCAATGTTTATCTAACACTAGCTACCAATGTTTATCTAACACCGTCTACCAATGTTTATCTAACACTAGCTACCAATGTTTATGTAACGCTAGGTACCAATGTTTATCTAACACTGTCTACCAATGTGTATCTAACACTAGCTACCAATGTTTATCTAACACTGTCTACCAATGTTTATCTAACACTAGCTACCAATGTTTATCTAACACCGTCTACCAATGTTTATCTAACACTAGCTACCAATGTTTATCTAACACTAGCTACCAATGTTTATCTAACACCGTCTACCAATGTTTATCTAACACCGTCTACCAATGTTTATCTAACACCGTCTACCAATGTTTATCTAACACCGTCTACCAATGTTTATCTAACACCGTCTACCAATGTTTATCTAACACTAGCTACCAATGTTTATCTAACACTAGCTACCAATGTTTATGTAACGCTAGGTACCAATGTTTATCTAACACCGTTCTACCAATGTTTATCTAACACTAGCTACCAATGTTTATGTAACGCTAGGTACCAATGTTTATCTAACACCGTCTACCAATGTTTATCTAACACTAGCTACCAATGTTTATCTAACACTAGCTACCAATGTTTATGTAACGCTAGGTACCAATGTTTATCTAACACTAGCTACCAATGTTTATCTAACACTAGCTACCAATATTTATCTAACACTAGCTACCAATGTTTATCTAACACTAGCTACCAATGTTTATCTAACACTAGCTACCAATGTTTATCTAACACCGTCTACCAATGTTTATCTAACACTAGCTACCAATGTTTATCTAACACTAGCTACCAATGTTTATCTAACACCGTCTACCAATGTTATCTAACACTAGCTACCAATGTTTATCTAACACTAGCTACCAATGTTTATCTAACACCGTCTACCAATGTTTATCTATCACTAGCTACCAATGTTTATCTAACACTAGCTACCAATGTTTATCTAACACCGTCTACCAATGTTTATCTAACACTAGCTACCAATGTTTATCTAACACTAGCTACCAATGTTTATCTAACACCGTCTACCAATGTTTATCTAACACTAGCTACCAATGTTTATCTAACACTAGCTACCAATGTTTATCTAACACTAGCTACCAATATTTATCTAACCCTAGCTACCAATGTTTATCTAACACCGTCTACCAATGTTTATCTAACACTAGCTACCAATGTTTATCTAACACTGTCAGACCAATGTTTATCTAACACTAGCTACCAATATTTATCTAACCCTAGCTACCAATGTTTATCTAACACCGTCTACCAATGTTTATCTAACACTAGCTACCAATGTTTATCTAACACTAGCTACCAATGTTTATCTAACACTAGCTACCAATGTTTATCTAACACTAGCTACCAATGTTTATCTAACACTGTCAGACCAATGTTTATCTAACACTAGCTACCAATGTTTATCTAATGCTAACTACCAATGTTTATCTAACACTAGCTACCAATGTTTATCTAACACTAGCTACCAATGTTTATCTAACACTGGCTACCAATGTTTATCTAATGCTAGCTACCAATGCTTATCTAACACTAGCTACCAATGTTTATCTAACACTAGCTATCAATGTTTACCTTACGCTATCAGACCAGTGTTTATCTAACACTAGCTACCAATGTTTATCTAAAACTAGCTATCAATGTTTACCTTACGCTATCAGACCAGTGTTTATCTAATACTAGCTACCAATGTTTATCTAACAGTAGCTACCAATGTTTATCTAACACTAGCTACCAATGTTTATCTATCACTAGCTACCAATGTTTATCTAACACTAGCTACCAATGTTTATTTAACACTAGGTACCAATGTTTATCTAACACTAGCTACCAATGTTTATCTAACACTAGCTACCAATGTTTATCTAATGCTAGGTACCAATGTTTATCTAACACTAGCTACCAATGTTTATCTAACACTAGCTACCAATGTTTATCTAATGCTAGCTCCCAATGTTTATCTAGCACTGGCTACCAATGTTTATCTAACACTAGCTACCAATGTTTATCTAACACTAGGTACCAATGTTTATCTAATGCTAGCTCCCAATGTTTATCTAACACTATCTACCAATGTTTATCTAATGCTAGCTCCCAATGTTTATCTAACACTAGCTACCAATGTTTATCTAACACTAGGTACCAATGTTTATCTAACACTAGCTACCAATTTTTATCTAACGCTAACTATCAATGTTTATCTAACACTAGCTACCAATGTTTATCTAATACTAGCTACCAATGTTTATCTAACACTAGCTACCAATGTTTATTTAACACTAGGTACCAATGTTTATCTAACGCTAACTACCAATGTTTATCTAACACTAGCTACCACGCTTATCTAACACTAGCTACCAATGTATATCTAACACTAGGTACCAATTTTTATCTAACGCTAACTATCAATGTTTATCTAACGCTATCAGACGCGACAAAGCTAATAGCTATTTCATCAGTCAGACACAGGAAGCAGTATAGATATTTCTGAAATCGCAGCCGTCGTCGAGGTGACAATTTTACGGAAATGAAACCAGATTAACGGATATATAACTGGAGGGTTTATGTCTCTCTACTAGAGAATTATCTAGAAAACACGCTTCAGAACTGGACTGACACTGTATAGTTTCTTACCGGATATTTCTTTCTACTGGATTTGAGAAATGTCAGAAATTTAAGGGTTTTTAACATAAGTAGGCGTATAGGTTAACGTCTTTCTAGGTAATCCCGTGTATTCCCGTGAGTAACTCAGCTGCGCGATAATCGACAGCGGTTCGCGCCTCGCTGGTAACTTACGGGGGTATATGAGCCGGTCGCTCAGAAAGCAATGGCAAACTACTTAGCGTAATCATGCCTAGTACATCAACAGCAGCTGAAAAATGTTGGTGTTGACTGCAAAGTCCTGTAAGGGATATGCAACAAAACAAACATCAAACATAAGTAGGTCATTAGCTGTCTGGCATTTTAAGGCAGTAAAAATAACTACACACATACAACCACACCTACACACAACCACACACATCCACACATATGCATATATATATATATATATATATATATATATATATATATATATATATATATATATATATATATATATATATATATATATATATATTCTAGTGGCACCTTGCCGTCTTGAAAGGCAACAATTTGTAACATTGTGTTTTAAAAAAAGGACTAATAACCACAACCTAAGGCGGTAGCAAATGTGAGTCATGAGACTAATTCGCACTGTAAATGTAAAAAAATGAATGTACGTGAACACATGGTCATTTCCACTACCACGCATCATCCGACATCTCACACGCTCAGTGTGTGACTATCTGCAATTATGTAGTCCTTTGTCTTTATTCCAGTTCTTGACTTGTCCCTCCATATTATGCGTTCAGTGGCGATTTGTTCCGAGAGAGCAATATCAAGAGTCATGGATCAGCTCTTTCTATTTGTCTCGATTATGTCATGTGGCCAAACCATCTATATATTTCCCTCTCTGTCTTCCTCTTGTTCTTTTCCCCTCAATCTTGCCAGTTATCACCAAGTTCTATAGTTTATTTCTTCTTGTAATTTGTCCACAAAATCCTGACTGCTCTAACATCACTAATCAGTTTCAGTTTACAGTTTTCAATTATTTATTGTAGGGCTTAATCATCCGTTTTCTTTTTCTGTCTGCCCATGGTATTCTTTGCATTTTCCTTAGAAACCATATTTCCACTGCCATTAGATGTTTTTAACTTTGTCTGCTTATTGTCCAGGTTTCACATCCATACACAAGTACAGGTATATTCGTAAACATATACAAATTTTGCTTCACATGTGACATCCAACCCGAGGATGCATCAATATTAAACGGCAAAGGTAATTACTGAAGAAGAGCAAACGATGGCAAGCTGTGGTGTGTATAATTAAGAATGATAACTACAGCTACAAGTCGCCGCTGAACGCGTAGCATGGAGGGACAAGTCTTCCGCAGTATACAGATATACTATTTATATCTCAAGCAATCTCCGTATCTGAAGATAATCAATGTTATATCCGGGCTCTTATTACCGAAGAAGAGTAAATGATGGCAACCCATGACGCGAAAAACATCTTAGAAAAAAACATCAGCCAATATGACGCAAGGAAACTTGGCAATAACCGAGGAAATGAGAGTTGTTGTTGTATCGACATTGATAACGGTACTTGCTGAAGCAGAGAAGATCAATCCCTGGCAACTGACGTCACACGCGCGTCTGTGCCTATTTAAAGGAGCCAGAAATAAATGATACTACGCGTAGCCATGCGAGGACACAAACAGGCATATCTAATTTCGAAAACCCTGAGGCTATCAAGTATTCTAGATGGTGTCTGTCTTTTCCAGGACGTTGTGATAAACCCCAACCAAAGGTTGATTGAAGTTCAAGGTAATTTTACGTGCAGTAATTTGCCTTCACAGAAAAGAACAAATGCATCCGTACTTCAAGAGCTGAATATTGAAGAAGGTTGGCTACTAAAGACGATAAAACAAAGAACATTGACATATTTTGGTCACTTGAAACATCATGACAGCTTGGATAGAACAATAATGGAGGGGTATATGCCCGGGAAGAGGGGAAGAGGGAGGCCAAAGAGAAGATGGGTGCAGGATGTGGCAGATGATTTCCAGATGTGTGTATCGGACGCGGGACATCTTACTTATGACCAAGAAGTCTTCTGGAAGGTTGTTATGGGCGAGGTTCTGCAAAGGACATGCTACTGAATGAATTAATGAATGAATGAATGAATGAATATGTCTTTGCTTTCTGAAGGAGAAGTCAACGCTGAAGTGCAAGTGACTGGTGCGGGTGTTACACCCCTACTATGCCGCGAGTGTACCCACAGTTTCAGCCCAAACATATTAAGTGCTAGTGACTGGTGCGGGTGTTAAACCCCTACCATGCCGTGAGTGTACCCACAGTTTCAGCCCAAACGTATTAAGACCCGGCTCTGTGGCGAAAGGTTTACGGACGGGTTCGTAATCCCGCATACCCGCGTTCGAAACATAGCTGCTAATGATTTGGCAGCAGACCGCCGTGCGTTTGTTTTTCACGAAATGGTATGGGTGCCGGTCGTTCAGAAAACAATGGCAAACTACTGAACGTAAACTTGCCAAGAGATCACAACAGCAAACCATGCTGGTGTTAACTGCAACGTCTATATAGGATACGCAAATAACTTTATTAAGACTCGCTGCCAGGTAAGCCCACGGTCAATGCAGACGGTGGAGCTACTACCGGGGGGGGGGGAGACATAATCCTGCTTGCTGCCTTGTGGATAGACGGGACCATCAAAGACCAGGGAAAACAAACCAGAAAAAAATGCTCGCCGAAGTCCGGTGTACTGAGCCACAGTCTTGATGAAACAGTGCAAACAATTTACTTACTGGTCTAATGATGCCACAATTCTTCTAGTGGAATACGCTCCCAACATGATTTTGTGGCGCTGAACATGGATGATGAGGAAAGCATTATTTGGAGAAAGTAGGGAGCGAGTCGCCAAGAATCACTTTCAAATCTCACGGATGTATTCATGAGTGCTTTCAGTCTCCTCGCATAAATCACACAAGTAGAATCTCCGCTGTATTAACTAAGGTGCCAGATAGTGAATATCACAACCACACAAGGAGAATCTCCGTTGCACTAACTAGGGTCAAAATAGTGAATGTCAGAAACACACAAGGAGAATCTCTACTGCACTAACTAAGGTGCACATGTGAATGCAGAAAAACACAAGGGGAATCTCTGCTGCACTTACTAGGGCCCATGTCTGAATGCAGAAACACACAAGGAGAATATCTGCTGCACTAACTAGGGCCCACGTGTGAATGCAGAAACACACAAGGTGAATCTCTGCTGCACTAACGATGGTCTACACGTGTGTATGCCAGAATCACACATTGCTATAATTATTCTTTTGTGGGCAACCTTTCTAATTTTTACATGTAGCATGGACAGGGGCACATTCGGCCTGCCCTTGTGGTTTGGAAACTGCTGATGTTCGAAATGTGCACACGGGCCCTGTGAGTTTTCGGCTTTGTGGAGAAAACTGGACGTCTTGTCCACAACACCGGGATCAGGGAAAAGAATGTCAGAACTTTTTTGTTTGTAAAGACACAACCGTACAGTCTACGATGTGGTGGAACCGGGTTCCATACTGGCCGAATAGATAAGAACGCTCATTATTAAACATCTGGTGTGGTACTACTTATTGTCGTTCTTGACTTGGGGACGGAAATTACTAAGACCTCTGAAGTCGAAGTGGGTTCGCCTGATGGCGAGGGACATTGTTAATATGGAAAGCTAATCGACACGCAAAATTCAGTCCATCACAACTATAAATAGTATGTATGGGCTACGGTTGAGTTCAAAGCGAGCGAGCGCAAAAAAAAAAAAAAACTACTTATTGTGCACTTGACTGATTAGCTTTACCAGTGCTTCTCGCCACCAGACAAATCCACTGCGACTTCTGAGGTATTTTTAATTCAAATCCCCAAATCAATGACGAGAATGCAACATTTTAGTCCCACTGACTGGTGTAAGGGGTCAACCCGCTACCTCGGTATCAGAACACCGGAAGTTTAAGAGCGCGCACTCTTATCCATTCGGGCATGCTGACCCTCAGAAAGAAGATAAGATAATTACTAAATGGAATCAATATTTTAAAAATAAAATATATTTAGGCGCGTGAATAGAGGAATTAACCTGTTTAATCTCACTTGGCGAAATCTAGGGGAAGCAAACATGCATGAGGAAGATTATTTATTTTAAATTGAAAGATAAAATCAAAAGATCCGCTTCAATATCCACCCGTCCATCATAACTAGAAACTTTTTAAAATGGCATATCCCTTACAGGACGTTGCAGTCAACACCAGCATTTTACTGCAGTTGTTATGTCTTTGCAAGATTTACGTTCAATAGTTTGCCATTGCTTTCTAAGCGACCGGCTCCCATTCCAACACGTTAAAACCAGCGAGACACGGTCTGCTACCAAATCGGTCACCGCTGTGTTTCGAACGAGGTAAGCGGCATTACGAATCACGTCTGTCACCCCATCGCCACGAAGACGGCTATAACTAGAGATAGACGGTATATAATCATAAAATAAAGAACCAATTTTTCAGGCCTTGTGGCATATTTGGTATATGTATTTAAGACTGTTCGGTACTCGATGGGTTATATTTGCTCAATGTCACTTTCGGCCGGTCTTGCTGCCCAGGAAATACCCTCGTGTCTATTGTAGGCTGGGTCGAGGTAGGATTCCAGGAAGTGTTAGGACCATCACATTTTTATAGGTCTGAGTGCACGGAAGAATAGGTGATCAGTTTTTACGTTCCGTAGCCAACGACTAAAGCTGGCATGGAATCTGTTTCCGACCACCTTCAAATTAAAACCAGGATGTATTACATTCTATCAGGTTAGATGAAGCCGCTCTCCTAGCTCTAAGTTCACAAACCGACAGACATGACATGAAAATGAGAGAAATCACACTTCCAAAAGAATATGTTGACATGGGCAGTCTGTCACTCTCAGTATTATCACAAAATTTAACCTCGACATCTCCCGTTCCTTCATCATCACATACGTTTACCTTAACATCTCCCCATTTCCCGAACCTCACACACGTTTACCTTAACATCTCCCCATTCCCAGAACCTCACACACGCTTACCTCGACATCTCCCCATTCCCAGAACCTCACACACGCTTACCTCGACATCTCCCCGTTCCTAGAAACTCAGAGCATGCTGGAGAGACGAGACAGTGGAAAAACCAGAGATGGCGGAAACCGGGTCGGACGCTGCAGGGGATCCGGGCTCTAAAAGATACGGGTGGTTATGTATGGAACTTGAGAATGTGAACATTACATCATTAAATCTAAATGATCGGGAAATGGGCGGAAGATATGAAGGCGGGAAATTAGATGCATTTTTAATAAGGCCGGAAACTGATCGATGCAATTGAAGACGTGTACATAGTTGTTGTTTTTTTAATGTATGCTGAGAATATTATGGAATATTGTCTATAATGTCAGTCTGTTTAACTTCTTGTCAATTTGACTGCATAATGGTGTATCTCATTTTCTGTCTGAATGTTTGTGTGTAGCTGTTTTTCACTCTATCTCCCGTGGATAAATACACGCTCCTCATTGTCTCTATCCTCTATTTCTCTGTCTGACTGCTAGTCTGTCAGCCTATCTGCATGCCTTCTTCTTCTTCTTCTTCTTCTTCTTCTTCTTCTTCTTCTTCTTCTTCTTCTTCTTCTTCTTCTTCTTCTTCTTCTTCTTCTTCTTCTTCTTCTTCTTCTTCATCTTCTTCTTCTTCTTTTCTTCTTCTTCTTCTTCTTCTTCTTCTTCTTCTTCTTCTTCTTCTTCTTCTTCTTCTTCTTCTTCTTCTTCTTCTTCTTCTTCTTCTTCTGCTGCTGCTGCTGCTGCTGCGTGGTCTTCTTCTTCTTCTTCTTCTTCTTCTTCTTCTTCTTCTTCTTCTTCTTCTTCTTCTTCTTCTTCTTCTTCTTCTTCTTCTTCTTCTTCTTCTTCTTCCACTTCTTTTTCTTCGCCTGCCTCTGCTTCTTCAGCTTTCATCGTTTTCATTTTCTCATCTCCTTATCCTCCTACTCCTCCTCTTTATATTATTATTATTATTATTATTATTATTATTATTATTATTATTATTATTATCATCATCATCCACCTCATCAACATTATCGTCATTGCCACCATCATAATCATCATAACCCAAGCAGTGCCATCACCAACCTCTTCACCACTTCCTCCACCTCTTCCTTTTCATTATCATTACACCACCTCAATGTCTACTTCTTAACCATATTTGAGATCTTCAAGCTTTAAGTTCATAAACCGAAAAAACATTAAATGAATACGACAGAAATCATTTCCCATAGAATAAATTGACATGGGCAGTCTGTCACTCTCAGCATTGTTACACAAGTTTATCTCGACATCTCCCCATTCCTTGAACCTTACACACGTTTACCTCTCTTCTCCCCATTCCCTCAACATTCACACACGTTTACCTCGTCATCTCCTCATTTCCTGAAACTCACACACGTTTACCTCTACTTCTCCCCATTCATTGAACCTCACTTACCTATACCTCTACATCTCTCCATTCCTTGAACCTCACACACATTTATCTCGACATCTCCCCATTCCCTGAACCTAAGACCATGCTGAAGAAAGAGGAGACACGAGAAAAACCAAACAGTGATGGCGTAAACGGGCCAGACGTTGCAGGGATCTAAAAGATACGGGTTGTTATATATGGAACTTGAGAATATGGACATTACATCATTAAATCTAAATGACCGGGAAATGGGTGGAAGATATGGAAGGGGTAAATGAAATGCATGAAAGACAAGCCCGGAAACTGATCAATCCACTTTAAGGCGTGTATCTACTTTCTGAAATATGTGAGAGCAGATTTAATGGAAGACAATATGTTCTGTCTGTCTGTCTGTCTGTCTGACTGCCTGCTTGAATGTGTCTTTCTTCATGCTTGCCTGCCTGTCTGCTTGCCTTGATATATGTGTGTATCTGTTTATCTCTTTGCCTTCTATCGGCCTGTCTGTCTTTTGCTTTGTGTCTATCTATTTATCTTTCTGCCTAAATGTTTGCGTCTAAGTGTTTATCTCTCTGCCTCCTGTTTGTCTGTCTGTCTGACTGACTCACTTCCTGTGTGCCTACATGATTGTAAAATTGTCTACCTACCTATCTATTTATCTCCTTGTCTTCTCTCTCATTGTATCCTGCTGTTCTTCAGTCTCTATCTATCCAATTGTCTTTCTACCTACCTACCCACTTGCCTATCTACCAGCTGGCTTGCTTACGTTTGCTAATGATTTTTTAAGGTTTATGAATTATTTAGAAAGCAACATTTTCTGTAACTCCCAAGTAAATTATTATTGACTCTAGTTATACAGGCTGCTTACGGCTCCTGTTATTAACTAAGTCTAAATAAGTAATAATACTACCCAGTATTAGAAATATCAATTGCAGAATCCTTTGATGCCACTAAGACAGCTTATAAATAAATTCACGTGTATCGATTGGCACTCAATGAAGTAAAAGAAAGAAATAGAGACTAGAGAATCCCGGTGAGGTATATGAAACTTTCAATTTTTATGTTGTCTAATGTGTGCTCTTGTATCTACTGCTTACTTATAATTCTATGAGCCCCACAAAATACATGTGAATTTATTTTTGAGCTTACATAGTATTAGCGTGTTGCTAACTCATTCTCCGGCCGACGGAGTGGACTTGATGTTAAATTCCTCCTCGAATTTCTATGTGAAATCGTTCATGATCACATGGCCTTGAATATAAATGGGTATATTGGCAGATTCTTGATCGGCATGGGTTCTGGACGAATCTCAAAACTGAGAGTGAAGACCAGGAGAACTTTCATTGTGATGACAGTTGGAACGATTAGTAGTATGACTCTTCGCTCGCTGTTGAACGAGGGGACGAAGCGCTTATGGAAATGTCCGAAGTGCAGTGATATCGGTACTTAGCTCATAACTCATAACCGATAACTCATTCGTGATATTGATCAGGTGTGCACGAACAATTCGTCTTCAATAGAGATCTGAACACAGAACAACAATTCGGGTACGCAAGTTCACTAGCTAACTAACTAACTACGGCTGCCATTATCTTGTTAATATAAATCTTAGTTCTGTGAGGATTACAGCATTGCCCTACGAACATATCCAAAGTTGATCCGACTTATAAAACCTTCAACTTATGGCGACTGTGCGGTTCTGTATTGATTAACGTGTCTACTTGTGCGCGGGTCTGTTATACGTCTCTGGCCACTCCAATCTTCAATCTGAACTACTTCATTCTTCTTATTCGTCGTCGCTCGTATTCAGACCTCCATGTTAAAGTCCCTAACGAATGCAATAGTCACTTTCCGGTTGATAAAATGCTCATACATGGATATTTTTGTGATGAAAAGCGAGAGTGACTGTTACTATTAGTATTTGGACGCTTCTCTGGCTGTGGAAGATGGGGGAAACGTTCTGTGATGTCGGTTGTTATCTCATCTAACTCAACATACTCGTACAGTTTAGCATAATAACGGAAAAGTACACAGTGTGTAGCAAAAGACAGTCAAAGCAAAGGACTTTGTCTGAATCACAAACAACAAAAATAAAGACAGAAATGATGCTTATTACAAGAACAAGTATATACAAAATGCAACATTAACGTGAATGGAATAAATCTGATACACGTGAAATGTATTAAAATATTCAGGATCTTTAATAACAGCAGACTGGAGATGTATTAAGGAAGTTAAGTGTAAAATAACCCAAGCAGAGACAGCATGATGAAGAAAATTCTCTGGAATTTATCTTTCTCAGTCTAGGTGTGGTTCATAATAGCTTTATTGAGCCAATCCTGGTGTACGGAAGCGAATCACAGAAAATCTGTCGAAAAGTGAGAATTTATGTGGAAGTTACGGTGATGTGGTTTTATAGAAGAATGGTTAGAACACCGTGGACGGATAGAAAGAGTAATGAAGATATCTTGAAAGAATCTAACTCACAGAGGAAACTGGTCACAAGAAGACAGACCACATATTGAGGCATGTGACGAGAAAAGGATTGATTGATTGACTGATTGATTTAGGAACCGACATCACAGCATTCGGGGCATTCCCATAAGCGCTCCGTCCCCATCCTCAGAAGCCAACGAAGAATTCCAACCCCAATAGTACCAGTAGCAGTCTGATTATATGTGCGTCTCGCCTTTCCTCTAAGTGTCGAGCATCGGCCACATCCCCTCGTCACTCCACGCTGTCGCATTCTTGCCAGACCATGGTGATCCATTTGCTCCTCCGAGGTGTACACGTGCTCCCACAAGGCCGCAACCACGTCTGCCTTATCAAGCTGTAGTATGTAGTCACAACGGGAGTGTTGGAGGAGGAGGGGGAGAGGCAGGGGAGACCAAGAGAAAATATGCTGGACAGTCTAATATCGTGCCGTGGAGGAGCATCGGTATCAGAAATGATTGGCATCACACAGGACAGACGTCTGTAGACAGACATGATCACCAACGTGACACGACTAAGAAGAAGACACTTTATATTGTTCAATTTGATGTTATGGAATTAATCAATCATAACAGGTACAAAGCAAATGCATTAATCAGTTCCAAAAGACATAAATAACGAGCCACCTGGATAGGCAGTAGCTCAACCCTTGTTAATATATAGTTGCATACCCTTTTACAAAACGTCGCAGTCACCCCAGCGAAGTTTTTTTCTTCTTCTCTGTTTGTGATCTCTTGGCAAGTTTGTGTTTAAAGCTTGCCATTGCCTTCTGAACAACCGGCACCTATACCATTTCGTAAAAACCAACGCACGGTGGTCTGCTGCCAAATCGCCCGAAGCTGTGTTTCGAACGCGGTATGCGGGATTACGCACTGCGCTCGTTACACCTTCGCCATGGAACCCTTGTTAAGTACGCCATATTATCACAGGCAGGGCGAAAAGTGATCCGTCTCTCACGACAGGTATACTCCGAATGCCCGCGAGCCAATTGTTAGTTCATTTATTGACATTCTATCGTGTGAGTACAACAGACCTGGGAGGTGCGTGCCGTCCTTGTTCCACCCAATCTAATGCTGATGGTGTGCATATCTTCTAACCATAACCTATTATCCTGTCGGGTCCTCACAATGATCATGGTCATCAATTTTCATATGGTTAGGATGGTGATTTGCCTCGTTGAGTTTACACACGTACACATTTAATTATTGTTAGGTAATGATTTCCTCCACGAGCTGTCTTCTTCTATTCCACATTTCCCCATCCCCATATCATCTTATGGACAGTTTATCATGAAAAAAGACATTTTTAAGAAGTTGTTGCTTTTTCATCTCTCTCTCTCTCTCTCTCTCTCTCTCTCTCTCTCTCTCTCTCTCTCTCTCTCTCTCTCTCTCTCTCTCTCTCTCTCTCTCTCTCTCTCTCTCTCTCACACACACACACACACACACACACACACACACACACATCCAAATCCAACAAAATCAAGCGTGGAGCAGGAACTTGCTTTTGATATGTGAAATGTTATTACGTCACAACCGTTATATCAACGTGCCCATATCTGTTTCATCATCAGTCAATAAGGTGCCATCTCCACATTGAAGGTTTGCTGCAATGAATCGCCAACACTATCTGTCTCTCGCCCTGACTGTACATGCTGTCATATTTATGTTCGTCCATTTCTTTATGTTATCTTCCCACTTGTATCGTTGTCTACCTATTGCTCGCTTGCTGTTTCATAGGTTGTGCTAAAATCATATTGCTGTAGAGATCCGCCCACCTGTATGTGTTGATCCACTTCACTGCTGCCTGATGTGTTGCAATGGGCCAGTACCCATTGTTGCATTTCTCGAAATTCATTACTATCGACATACTTCCTGTAACAACGACACAGCAGCTGTGTATTATTGAATGCGATGGGACAGAAAGATAACGCGATATGTGTGACATTCACATAGGTCAAACTGACAATGAGATTAATTTAAAATCTGAGCTTCAGGATAACAAGGTGACCTGTAAATAAGATTATAATAGACCAAAAGTCCAACACAATGCTGATAATTAGTGGCTGGGCTTTAAAAATCTAATTAATCATAAACTTGGCAATACATCATTCATTTGCCTCGTTGAGTATAAGCATGTAATTGTTGTTGGCCATTGATTTCCGCACTGAGTTGCCTTAGTGTCTTATGTCCAGTGTCGTGTTTGACAACCCCTGCTTCTTCTTCTAGATACCACACCGTTTATTACTGTTCTTTCTAATCAAAGTGCAAGGCCTACAAGAGACAAATGAAAACCGCAAATTGATTAGAGAAATTAGACGTAGACAATCACAATTTTTGGGGCACGTTATGAGAAGAGATAACCTAGAGAACTTGGTGACAACTGACAAGATTGAGGGGAAAAGAACAAGGGGAAGGCAGAAAATTAAATATCTAGATGGCTTGACCACATGGCGTGGTGGAGACAAGAACAGAGTTGATCCACGATTCTGGTCATCGCGTGAGATGGCGAACCATGACCGACCAGCCTTACCAACATGGCACATGATGATGATGTAGCTACTGACTTTAAATATGGTCAAAGTATGTCAGATTCTGAAACATGATGCTATTCATCAGCTAGTTTTCTTCGATATTCACGTCTCGTAAAATGTCTGTATTCTCCGTCTTCTTGAACCAGGGTATTCCAAGAATTTTCCTGTTATATTTAGGTTTAAAATTCACGGACTTCGTCTGGTGTGATTGTGAAGAAGTCAATGATTCGAATCTGTATGTGGTGAACGAGAGGCCCAATATAAGGAAGTATGGTTAAGCAGTCATGCGCAGGACGTCACGATTCGTTGGGTGAGCCCAGTACCAGAGCGCTGTGTGTCGCTCTGCAATTATGGAAGCCTACTTGGATGGCGGGGAATGCCCATGGTCTGCACCTGCCTTCTCTTGACGGCTGATCGTTATGTCTCAGGCTGTTCTGAATGGACCAGCTGGGATGGGGATGACGCCACACCAATGAGAGTTGACCGTCCTACGAAACACCCTGGAAGGTTAACACGGTCAACAAATGCCTGCAGAAGTCGGATATATCGGCTGAAAGGTGCAAATAACGCAGATCTGTTATAAATTAGCACAATGCAATTACATCCAAAAATATTCCGGATGAACGCAGGCGAAGATGAAGAAGAAGAAGAAGAATCGGTATGTTGCTACACGAAAGATGCCTGTACTCAAAATTGTTGCTTTCATTTCTTAGCCGGTGCTCGATGAGCAGAACCTTCAACTGCAGCGACAATTCCATGTCCTCATTGTCACATATATTTCTGGACCCACATCGGACTTCTCCGGACTCACATCGGACATATCCGGACCCACATCGCACATTTCCGGACCCACATCAGACATCTCCGGACCCACATCGGACATCTCTGGACTCACATGGGACATTTCATGACACACATCGGACATTTCCGGACACGCAACGGACATCTCATGGCCCACATTGCACATCTCCGGACCCATATTGGACATCTCTGGACCCAGTTGGCACATCTCCGGACCCACATCGGACATTTTCGGACTCACATCAAAAATCTCCGGACCCACATTGGACATATCCGGACCCACATCGGACATCTCCGAATACACATCGGATATCTACGGACACACATCGGACATCTCCGGATACACATCGGATATCTACGGACACACATCGGACATCTCCGAACCAACATCGCACATCTCCGGACCCGTATCGGACATCTCTAGACCTACATCGTACATCTCAAGACCCACATCGGACGTCTCAAGACCCACATCGTACATCTCAAGACCCACATCGGATATCTCAGAACCCACATCAGACATCTCCGGACCCATATCGGACATCCCCGGACCCACATCCGACATCCCCGGACCCACATCGGACATTTCCGGACCCACATCGGACATCTTCGGACCCACATCGGACATCTCCGGATTCTTACGTTTCTGGTTCTGTGCATTGTTAGAGCCAGTTCCCGTTGTTGTTAATGACTGGGTTGACGTATTGAAAGTTTGTGACATTCTAGATTCCCAAATAGGAATTTAGAATTTTGGTTGTATTTATTTATTTTAAATCTAGTTTTATCTTAAGCTGGAATAATATATATATATATACTTCAGCCAAATATGTCGTAATGACTGCGCTAATATTTATTTGCGTAGTACATCATTTAGGAACAATCTGTTTCGTTGATATCACTATGACTTCTGTCTTTCTATTATTCAAGCTAAGGCCCATTTTTGCTCTTTCTACAAATACTGCATCCATCATTTCTTGTAGTTCCTTCTGGCTTTGTTGCTATCAAGACCGTGTCATCAGCATAACGTAAGTAATTACATTATGTCCACCAACCAAAATCCCTGGCATATTTTCTGCAGATCGCATTGTTACATGTTGTGACAACTGGAAAAATTTTCGGAAAGAGGAATAGAGGAAGACAGCGTGAGAAAATTCTTGATAGTCTTATGTCATGGCACGGAAGGAGTCAACACAAGAACTGATCCATGCCGTCGGAGAACGCAATTTGTGGGGAGACATGATGGCCCACACCAGCCGGCAAGGCACTGGATGATGATGGGTACACCATCATAAAGCATCGATGGTATGGTAGTTAACGCGTTGCCTGCCAATACGGTGATCTGGGTTCAACACCCGGGAGTGGTAGTACTTATTGTTTCCAACCATTATGGCTCCGGGATAGACCCAGTTTAATAAATTGGCTGCCCTACAATATTCACAATATACCAGAGAAGACACGGAAGATACGACAACAGACCAAGACGGGACTATGTGTGCAGGATGGTGCTGACTGGTAAACAACTCCCGGAAGTGTCTCCAGTCTCAAGGAAGCAAAAACTCGCAGCCATATCTCAGCAAGAGAAACAGATACACCATGCTTTAGTTGCATATCCTTACAGGACGTGGCAGTCAACACCAGCATTTTTTGCTGTTGTCATCTATTGGCTATTGGCAAGTTTACGTTCAGGAGTTTACACCATAAGGACTCCAACTAGGATTGGATTGGAAATTCATAATTTTCTAGGAGTTATTCGGGAGGGAACTATAGCAAAGAAGGGAACTAACTAGAATGCCTCACTATTCCGTGACCTAGGATATGTTAATACAACTTACCCAACCACAGCATCTGCTACCGTTACCTATTATTACCCTTTATTGATGCACTAGGTCCACAAATCTGAAGACTTGTGATATTTAAAGATTGATCACAACCCACTACTGACAACGCTGATGATATTCCGGTATGAATCTTAAGTCTTGTCCACGTCAGATTGGACAGGGCCTTAATTTTGTACCGGAATACGATCAGCCTTGCCAGTAGTGGGCTGTGCTCAATCTTTAAACCTCAAATCCCGAAAC
The DNA here is from genome assembly GCA_014155875.1 of Cepaea nemoralis. Classification (NCBI taxonomy): domain Eukaryota; kingdom Metazoa; phylum Mollusca; class Gastropoda; order Stylommatophora; family Helicidae; genus Cepaea; species Cepaea nemoralis. Next base: position 93,109 of record JACEFZ010023975.1, read on the forward strand.
AACCAAATAAATCAACTTGTGATATCGCCTGATCATGCCTCTTTAAGCGAAACAAAGGACCCTTTTAAAATCCTCAGTTGCATTGAGACTTCGGTGCTAGACCCATCGGCACTCGGTGGGTGATGTCATGATCTCACCGATCGCCTTTATTTCCCCAGACATTTCATGATAACCATTGTGAGTAGAGTTGGCCTGGGAGACCAAGTCACATTTGTAAAAAAAATTCGCGGATTCGAACCTATTATTATATCCCTCCACAGTCTCCTATTCTAAGCAACTCTCTTCGGCGCAGCATGTATGTGCCCAATCAGAATGATCGACACAGAAGAAGAAAGAAAGAAAGAAAGAAAGAAAGAATACAGACAGACAGACAGACAGAGTCAGGCATGCAGGCAGGAAGGAAAGAAGGAGAAAAGAAAGAAAAAAAGAAAGAAAGAAAAACAATTGAAAGAAGAAGAAGAAGCAAAATAAGAAAATGGCATGTAGGCAGACTGGCAGACAGGCAGTTAGATAGAATACTGGAAGACAGAGAGGCTGAGAAGTAGATAGATACACGGGAGATAGAGTGAAAAGCAGCTACATACATACATGTAGAGAAATCGAGGTAAACGATTATGCGCGAGACAGAAGGTTGTGGACTGACACGGTTACCAAAGCCACACGGTATGAATTATAAAGAAGTCAAATCCACTGAGCGTAGGTCAGCGTAGCTGAATGGATAAGAATGCTCGTTCTTAAACATCCGGAGTGCTGATGCTGAGGTAGCAGGTTCACCCTTTACACCGATTAGTTGGGCTAAAATGTTGGCTAGTAGTCCTTAACTTGGAGACGTAAATTACAAGTACTTCTGAAGTCGCCGGATGGAAAGCTAGTCCAGACGCAAACAACAATCAGTCCAGTGCACTAGAAGTAGTAGCACGTGGTGGAATACGATTGAGTTCAAAGCCAGCGAGCACCAAAACAAGAAGATCCACTGGGCAATGTTCTACAACCTTGGCAGCCTCACTGCGACCTGCTCCATTCTAGATCACAAGCCAAATTATCCAAGGCAAAAACTCCACAGACCTGTTTTATAGTGGACATTGTGGCGTCAGCAAACAGCCGTACAATGTGTCCATGCGTGATGAAAGAGGGGGAGGGGGGATATGAAATCTCATTGGGTGATTCACGATCAATCAAGCAATGAACATTCCGATGTACGCTTGAATCAGTGTTAATGCACAAGGCTTAGAATTGTCAAGCAATTTGTTGTGAAGTGTGTAGGAATGAGATCTCAAATCGGTGATGATTACTTCAAATATTACAACACAGAACAATTCAATGTACATGTTGGAAAGTATAGTATTCGAAATGGCTGCAGGTTACTCAAGTAAAGAACAATATATGTTCAATAACATCCGTGACGAAGTGATCAAGCTGTCTGCCTCGTGCTCCGAAGGCTGTGCATTCGATTCCAGGCTACGTTTTTTCGGTTCACGAGTGCATTTTTCACGGGGACTCCTGGGGGTCGTCGCCGGAGCTACGGAGTTCGTGTTTTGGGCGATGCTTTCAGCAGGGCCGTCCTACGGAAAGAGACCGAACCATACGGGATAAAACCCGGTGCAATGAAGTCGATCCTCTCCACTTTTAAGACTTTTTTTGTGATGTTCTATGACTGCCCCGTCTTCCAGGAATTACGCCTTCCCTCGTCGTCCCTTTCACCCCACTGTGACCTTTGACATGGCTAAAATCCGAGATATGATGCTATCTCTGAGCTAGTTGGAGGTCGGCGTGACTGAGAAGTTTAAGATGCTTAAACTGTATCTTCTGGTCGCGGAAATCCCCATCTACAGCGGATGCAGAACCAGCAAGTTAATCAGTTCGTTCATTTCCCTCAACACCCGTATGTGCCGGAACAAGATGAAGCTGACTTTATGGCCAGCCATGTATAAGTAGCAAGTGATCGCAACCACCAGCATATTCATACTTTAGGTTGTTGACCTATAGACTCCATTCTGCTCAGCAAAACTAGCTTGTCCCTAACTTCAGCTGGAGTCTCCAATCAGATTTATCTCTGCGATGCACAGAACCTTCCATGTATAGCAATTGTTTCTTTTCTATCGGCATTTTTCTCTATCAGTTGTTCCACGTTCAGTTATGCCAACGCACTGCACCGATCGGAGTCGCGGGTGCTCAGTGGCTAGCACGCTTGTCTGCCGGCCCAGTGGCCATGTGTTCGAATCCTTGTCTGTTTCCACTGACCTGGTCTCCAAGGGCCACCCAGCCTAAAATATTTTTTTTAAAGTTAAGATCTCTTTTGGAGAACATCGTGACGACCGGAAAGATCGAGGGGAAGTGATGCAGAGGCTGTATGATGCTGGATGGATTGAGACGGTGGCATGGAGGAATATCAGCAGCAGAGTTTATCCAGAACACCACAGACCGAAATATGTGGAGAGACGTGAACGCTTACGCCAGCTGGCATGACACTAGATGATAATGAAGGTCTCTTTTGCACGCTGATTCACACGCTTTTACACGCATATGATTAGGCATTTAATGGTAGACACATTTGTATAGACCAATCGGCAAGCCTAAAATAAGGCACCAGGAAATGTCCTTGGAAGCAAAGGCGACCGGTGTGATATTGATTACGTCACACATCGAGTCCCGATGGGTCCCAAAATAGTGAGCGAGTAACAAATACCCATTACATGACAAGATGTCCTTTGCTTTTATTGTACCACTCTACAATCTTTGCTCATTATCTTAATGACTTCCTGGACGGTTTTTATTGTACCACTGTCTACTGTACCACTATCTATGCCCATCAATATGATAGCTTAGTGGTAGATTTTAATTTTTTTGTTTAAATCTTTCGCTGTGAATCTATTCCTATTCCGGTGCATTTACTTGACTGTAGTAATCTGTCGCTGTGAATCCATTCCTGCTCCCGGTGTATTTACTTGACTGTAGTAATCTGCCAGTGGGAATCCAACCCTGTTCCCGGTGTATTTACTTGACTGTAGTAATTTGTCGCTGTGAACCCAACCCTGTTCCCGGTGTATTTACTTGACATTAGTAATTTGTCGATGTGAATCCAACACTGTTCCCTGTGTATTTACTTGTCAATAGTAATTTATCACCGAATCCAATCCCTCTCCCGGTGTATTTACTTGACTGTAGTAATCTGCCGCAGTGAATCCAACCCAACTCTCGATGTATTTACTTCTCTACAGAAATATGTCTCTGTGAATCCAATCCTGCTCCCGGTATATTTACTTGATTGTAGTAATCTGCCGCAGTGAATCCAACCCCACTCCCGATGTATTTACTTGACTGTAGTACTCTGTCGCTGTGAATCCAATCCTGCTCTCGGTGTATTTACTTGACAGTAGTAATCTGTCGCTGTGAATCCAATCCTGCTCCCGGTTTATTTACTTGACTGTAGTAATCTGCCGCCGTGAATCCAATCCTGCTCCCAGTGTATTTACTTGACAGTAGTAATCTGCCGCCGTGAATCCAATCCTGCTGACGGTGTATTTACTTGACAGTAGTAATCTGCCGCCGTGAATCCAACCCTGTTCCCTGTGTATTTACTTGACAGTAGTAATCTGCCGCCGTGAATCAAACCCTGTTCCATGTGTATTTACTTGACAGTAGTAATCTGCCGCCGTGAACCAAACCCTGTTCCCTGTGTATTTACTTGACAGTAGTAATCTGCCGCCACGAATCCAATCCTGCTGACGGTGTATTTACTTGACAGTAGTAATCTGCCGCCGTGAATCCAATCCTGCTCCCGGTGTATTTTATATACTGTAGTAGTCTTGTTTTTAATGCCCCGAAGCAGGAAACTCCTATTGGTTTATGATCTGATCGAATCATCGCATTTTGTAGTCTTGAATGCACGGAGATATTGATGGCCAGTCTTTTTCTTGATTGACGAACGGCAAACGCAGGAGTCGAACCCTTATGCGGAATTGCTTACGACATGATCACCTTAGCTCCACTGTGGTAATCCGATGAACATCGTACTGTTTGCATACCTTGGCCATACAATTCGTTTTTTTGGCACTTTTACAGCTGAATTGGACTCAACGTTTGTAGAAAAATAGCACCTTTCAAACCCGAACTGAACTCAACTTTTGTATCTTCTTGACAACAAATGAGTTGTGTTTTAATATTATTTCATAATTTTATGTTTTTTCTTTAGATCTGTTTGTGTTGTCCCGTCCCTGATGAAGATTTACAAAACCGAAACGTCATTTGTTGTGTACTAGAAAACTTATTTTAATTTTACTATTTTATTATTATAAATAGTTTTTGATTCTATCTTGTTTTGGTGATTTTCACTCTGTCATCTATGTTGACCTTTATGGAGTCCGTTGTAAGGTATGTATGTACACTTTGTCCGTGTTTAGTATGTCTCATCTTTTTACAGGAGCTACACATACCTAACTATTTGTAATTCCTACATTTCCAAAAGAAGTTGTGCAATCATAGATTTGTCCGAAATGTTCATGTATGAATACCTCTCCATTATGTGAGTTGTTTTGCCAAATACTAACAATAACTATTACCAATGCCATGTCTGCTTCTAGACGGCATGAATCATCTAAATCCTCTTTAACCCAGTTTCCCTGCTGTTGCTGCGAAAGATTTGTTACTTTACCTAACTTACAGCTTAGCTGCCTGATTCTCTTTTTCTGAAGTGGAATGTTTGCATGGCAGTGACGCGGAGCCAACAAATCCAGTCGTTTCCTTCAGCGCCGTCTTCATATTCTCATCACCCCAGCCGTCGCTCAATAACCTCTTAATCATATTCCACAAATATTGACAAATACACGATGCCGCTGAGCCTAGCGCTTCCCTACACTGCTGACACATCATTGTGACGTGTGTATCAATATTTAAGCAGAATCCGCCAGTTTAGCGTTGACGTGTCTTCATGTTCTATGTCTTAAGCGTTGGGGAATTTGATTTAAGTCGTGACTTTGTTATCTTTGAATAATGCAGACACAAGCAATAGATTGCACAATTTAATACATGGCATATTTCGCTGTATCTCGTTTTGGGGTGTACTGCAGAAATTACACAACATAAACTACAACAAACAATTAGATACGTCAAGCTGAAAACCCAACATACACATTCTCACAATAATTTTAATTGTCTATCACTGTAATTTTAGACTGACTATCGTGTTTTTATGTTTACACAAAATTAGCTTTGCTATATTAATAGCAATAGCCTCAGCAAACTATAACATTCGTCCATTTTGTGTGTTAAACACTCGAAAGTCATCAGTTTGTAAAACAATCTGCCCCAGTATCTTAGAAGCAGTGACTTGTTAGCTAAGAATTTATTAGTTGATTTTATGCTTCCGTTTGTTATCGAAAGTGGTGGCCCGTTAAAGTCAGAATGTTATGTTATTTCCAACAAGAAAAGTAATTCGCTGTCAATCGGTTTCTACTGATACCCCTACTTCCCATTTTCCGCCATCCATTTTAATTTTTTTTTTTTTGGTGGGGGGGGGGGGGGGGGGGGGGTGTCCAAACCCACTCTTTGTTTGACACAGAACCTATTCTATATCTGGGTCACAGAGTGTAATCCCAAGGACAATAATCTCCATATCGGAGGTTGCTTTTACTCGATGTAACGACGTAAACTAGCGCCACTTCTGTTGCATACAAAGATACGTATAATTACTAAAACTAAAACAAAAAGTTAGTTGCATTTCCTCTACTGGACGTTGCAGTCAACCCTAGCATTTTTTGGCTGTTTGTTATTTCTTTACGTTCAGTAGTTTGCCATTGCTTTCTGAATGACCGGCACTCATACCCATACCATAGTATTTGTAGCTGTGTTACGAACGCGGTATGCGGGATTACGAATTGCGTCCGTAACACCTTCGCCACAGAAGGTATTAAAGCAAATCTTATGAGAACTACTTTTTGGTCAATTGTGCTACCAATGTTAAATATGGCGCTGAGTGCAACTAATGAGGATAAAATCATAACAAGGGAGATCAGATGTCTTAGAAGAGCTGAGGGAATAACCGTGAATTTGGAATAAAGAAATTAGAAGAAGACCAGGTCTGAAATCAGCCATGCACTTTATTAAAGAACAACAGATTAAATGGTTGGCCACCTCACAAGAATGTCCTGGTACCATCTGCCACAAAGAGCCACATTGAAGAAAAATAATGGATACGAGCAAAGGGAAAATCACGTAAAAGATGGAGTGATAGTACAAGAACAACCTTAGAGAAATGAATAGTAACTAACAAAGACCATTAGAAAGATTGCATAAAATATCTTTACACCCCCCCCCCCCCCCCCCCTCCTTTTTCCCCAACACCTCACTGAGGTAAATGAAGGAAGAGAAGAAGAGGAAGGGCATGAAAGAAAGACAAAATATATATGGAAACACACGGAAATCTACTCACTGAAAAGTTATGTATAGTTGCATTTCAGTAAGGATGCGAACGTTGGACAATGGAAGATGATATTATGAAGAAATTGAAAGCGATGGAGATATGGTTTTGGAGAAGAATATTGAGAGCATCGTGGACAGAGAAGTGACCCTTGGGGTGCTGGCAGATGCAAATGTTACCAAATCACTCATCAACACCGCAACAAAAAGACAAACAAGGCTTAAGAAGCAAATCAACAAACGATGCGGATTAGATATGTTATCATATGTGGGTATCTACTAGAGGAGAGAAGCAAAATAAGGTTAACAAAAAGCCTATATGTGGAAAGTTTAAACCATTGGGTAACATATAATAGTATAAGCAACATATAAGATGTAAATGACTGGAGAGGCATGCTCGCCTGTGTCTGATCCAACCAGTCCCTAAAGATAATGAAAACGCCTTACCCATGGTGCAAATTAGCCTGTCACCAACACTATCTAGATTCTTGAGAAATAAAAACACAGATATTGATTAGCAAAGGTTGGAAAAGTAGCACACACACTCACAAAATCAGAAACAAGAAAACAACCAAGACAACTGAAAACAATAGCAAACTATAAGAATATAAGTATACCGCTGTACTAGCATACTGGTTAGTGTGAATGACTGTTGTGAACATATGAATAAAAGTTGGTGGAACTGCGGTAAAGCTGTGCACGTATTACACAGGAAATTAATTTGGGAACCAGTTGAGGCCACTGAAACAGTTACATAAATAAACACGCATAGTATTGTTTGGCGCTCACAGATGGAGAAGAAAGAAGTAGAGACTAGAGGACGTGTACAGTATTAGAACCGACCAATCATTTCTCTTCTTTAAATGTTTGTTAATATACTGGACACAGCGTTTACTGTCCGATGTGTTTGTGTGTTTGTTATGTGACCTATGCTGGTTTAATATAAATTATGAGACCTATGGTTCTATCTCAATGGTTTGATACCAATTCTGTCCGTATTCCATAGTTGTAGGTTCATGTGTATGATAGACATGACTAATGAAGACACTTTTTTTTGGAGTGTCTAGTTGGTCATGCGTCGAAGTACACTTGTTCCTGCAGCGAGGCGCTGTCGCCATGTGGAAGTGACAGGTACGAATCCCGGTCGGTAACTATAGCTTTCAAATTTTATGTTGTCTAGTGCGTCCTCTAGTCTCTACTTCTTTCTTCTCCTTCTGTGAGCGCCAAACAATACTACGTGTGTTTATTTAGGTAAAGCTGTGGAAATGTAAACAATATAAAATAACGCAAAGTATGCAGCTTTGCATAACAGTATTACGACACATACAGGATGTTGCGACTAGCCTTCATCGGGAAACAAATACATACACGAAACACAACATATAATACAGGAGAAGATCTTCCGATGACTACATTAAGGCATAAGGACGGGATTAGAAGAATAAAAATATGATAAAAATGAGAGCAATGAAGAAACAATGAAAATATGAAGACAAAAAATATTAGAGTCCGAGGCTGTACTGCTGCCACGAATGATTCCGATTCCGATTCCATTTCAAAAACAAAAATTCCAAATTCGACCTCGTCTAACCTGCTTCATCAGCTGTGGTTATTTGTTGAGGTACGTGGTTTTTGTGGGTTTATTAGCCCTAATTCTTGTCTTGTGAGTCCTATCTCGGATTGGTTATGTATCGTTTGTGTCTGTGACGTCAGCAGTGGTCGGCGGCTATCCTTTGTGCTCTTCTGTTGTTGTGGTTTTCTTTGTTGGTGTAGGCTCCTGGCTCGTCTGGCTGCAGTCCTTATAAGGACTTTTCGTTATCCCACTCCAGCTGGGGGATCGGTCGGCGGCTGTCCTTTGTGCATGTTTCCACTTGTTTTCTTTGTTGGTGCAGGCTCCTGGCTTGATTGGTTGCAGTCCTTAAAAGGACTTTTTATTTGGTCTTTTTGTCTCCTTTCTTGTGTAGTTTCTGTAGGACCTTTTCGACGTTTTAATTTTCCTCCTAACGCCTGTTTTCACTGTTGCGTTTGCGTATCTGCTGCCTAGCGTTTTCTTCCTCCGTGGTCAGCCATGGGACGATTTCACCGTCCTCGATATAGTACTCGAAGTCGGCCTCACAGTTGTAGTGTACTACTGGGTATACCATCGGTTTCCCCCGGAGTTTTTTAGGCTTCTTCTTTTCTTTTTCTTCCCAGCGCCTTCTGAATTCCTCGCGCTTGAGTTCCTCCTTGTCGACTGGGTATTCTGTGCCTCCTTCAGAGATCCGACGGTATAGTAGTTCCCTCTTGGGCGTTGTGGTTGGGCTGCTGGCTTTAGCTTGCTGTTCAGACTCGGTCTCTTGGGTTTCTTCTTGCGGTTTTTCTGTGAGTTCTTGTGTGGCTTCTGTTGGTTTGTTTTGAAAGAGTTCCATTTCAGCTCTATGCAGTTCTCTTTCGGTCTTGATCATTTGTAGGATTTCTTCGTTCTCCTTCTTCATCTCAGCCATGCGCTGAATCTCTTGTTTGATGTTGAGCTGGATTTCTTTCATGTCGGCCAGCAGCTTCTCATTATCGCTGGTCGGAGTCGTCGTCAGCAGTGCCTTGACTTGCTTCTTCAACTCGTCTATCTGCTTTTGAAGTTGATCTCTTTCAGCTTGTGCTATACCCGTGGCTGTCTCGCCCCTCCGCATTGCTTCCTTGAATGGTGATGATGGCGATTTTTAAGACGTCTCTATGTCTCTGCAGGTACGGACAGCCCAGGTATCTTGCTCCATGTTTGCCCAGGCAGTTAGGCGCACTTTCTCTTGTTGTTGGGTGCTCGGAAGTCCGTGTCCATCTTGGCCAGCGGACACTCCTTGAAGGCGTGGTGAGCGGCGCAGTATCGGCAGATTTCCGTCTTACTGCGACACGTTGCTCTGCTGTGGCCGGCCTTCTGACATCTGGAACATTGCGTGATTCTTGGTATGAATCTCTCTGGTTGCTGCATTCTCTTGTTGAATGATACTGTGTTCGGCATTTCGCTGCCCTCCGACGTCACTACTGCCAAGGTTGTAGGTATCTTGGAGTAGGTGAGAAGCCGCTCCGCCTTCAAGAATCGGATGTGAAGATTCCCTTCACGTAGCTGCTTCAGGATTTCTTCAACTGTCAGCTCCACTTGAATCCGCTTGACAGCCCATCGGACTGTTTTTGAGTCGGTGTTTCCGACACTGGTGTCTTTCTCCTCCTTCTCTGCTGTCTTGGTTCTTGACTGTGTTGGGCTGTCAATCTTCTCCCTCGTGGTAGCTTCAGTAATGGCTGTAGTATCAGGCTCTTTGATGCAGCTAGCAGGTGGGCTCTCGACGTTCTTCTTCTTGTTGTCGGCTCCCACGCTGCACATCTTGGCAACAGCGTGTTTCTTGTTGTTGGACTTTCCACGTGAAATTATCCCGCTGATCAGGCTTCTTGACAGAATAATGCGACTTGACTTGTTAGCGCTCGCAGTGCGAATTCTTTATCCTCTTTTATACATAGCCGTGGGAGTCTGTGGGTCATGGGGACCGAGGTAGGGGATGATACCAGGTTGGTGGATGGTCATGGTTCAGTGACAGTCCCAGGTAAATGAGTGGAGGTAGTACGTGAGAATAAGAGGGGCGGGGAGGTGAGGCGAGAGACTGGAAGCAATGGAGATGTGGTAGTTATCCGAGAGTGAGAGATGAGGAATCCGAGTGGATGTATGTACAATGCATGAGTGGGTGTCAGTGAAGCGGTCTGCCATAGTGGACGAATATTAAAGAGCGATGACGTGTGCACCTAAGTATGGTGGTAATACTAACAAATCTCATTGTATGTGCTCCTTTATGTGAATACGAAGCGAGTCCTGAAGTCTGGGTGGACTGATCTGTGTGGGCGAACATACATATATCTACACACATCAACAAACATTCATACAATAGTATGCATACAAGTGTATGGTGTATACGAGAAAGGAGAGAGGGGGGAGAGACAGAGGGGTAGGTATAGTACTTGCGATATGTCACATGGGGTATGCGGAATATGAAGGTCTACAAGTACGAGGCTTCACTCAGACTGTTCTCTATGAAATAGGGTCAGTCAGGTTGATTGTTATACCACGTATTATTGGATCAAATCGCCCAATAATTCGTGGTAGCAGTTCAGCCTCGGACTCTGAGTTAAGTAGCAACATTTTTTTCATATTTTCATTTTTTTCTTCATTGCTCTCATTCTTTTTCCATCTTTTTATTCTTCTCATCCCGTCCTTATGCCTTAATGTAGAACCGGAGGATATTCTCCTGTACTATATATTGTTTTTCGTGCATGTATTTGTTTGCTGATGAAGGCTAGTCGCCGCAACGTCCTGCATGTGTCGTAATTCTGTTATGTAAAGCTGCATTACTGTGTGCTATTTTATATTGCTTACATAACTGTTGTGATAGTGTTCTGGGTTCAATTCCCAACAGAGCCAGGATTATTCGTGTCCAACCAGTGCTACGTTGGGGTACACCAAGCTTCATAACAATTGATACACGACAATCCCGACAATTTAAACATAAATGCAGTTAATTATCTGGGAGGGAAAAGCAACATGCAAGAGAACTCACCGCCTTCACCTCATATTAAGTGGCCTAGAATATGTGAAAGCATGAAACCTCATACCCCAAAAGCTGTATCTGCTATGAGACTACCTTTTGTAAATTCACCTTGATTCTAACTTCTGACATCAAAATGAACACAGCAGTTCACATAAGTGTACTTCGACAAACGGCCAGCTAGACACACCAGAACAATCCTCAGATCATTCACAAGAAATCTCACGGGAAGTACTACTACACATTTAACTGTTACGTGTCCGCCAATGCGTCTTTCTTAAGACTCGTGTTACCATTGTCTCCTTTGTTTCCTTAATTTCTCGGCTCGTTGTCTGTGAACCTCTTTGTCAGACACCCACATCAGGCTGCGACTAATCGATACAGCAACTGCCCCAGACGAGTAATTTGGAGGAAACTAGCAGATCGTGCCCGTGGGCGCTACATTGCTCGATTTAGCCCTGGTCTTAAGCGAGCAGAAATGAACGCTACTCTTCGCCTGGTGTATCTAATCTTACTGGTGAAATAAAAAGATTGGAGACGAAGCTATCTTTGAGAAGGAAGCAGAGAGCATTGGGCAAACTCTGAAGCCATGAAAGTAATTCGATTAACATAAGGATTCAATGAGATTCATAGAACTAGACAGAAACCAAATAGAGATAATTTGAATATTCGAAGCCAACTTTTAGTGTCGGGGTTGATGGTTAGAGATAGTTCCCATAGCTGAGACTGTTGTTGGGGTGTGAACTGTTCTACCGTGTTTCCCCTAAAATAAGAACGGGTCTCGTATTAATTTTAGCTTTAAAAATGCACTATTGCTTATTTTCGGGGGATGCCTTTTATATAATATATATATATATATATATATATATATATATATATATATATATATATATATATATATATATATATATATATATATATATATATATATATTCAGATACACACATCTACATTGATTCATGTACGCAATTCTACATTTATTCAAATACAGTCTTGTCTTCTTCTGGAACATCGTCATAACTCTCCAAATCCCGAAGTCCGGCCTGAATTTCTTGCGACTCCATTTCCTGTAGAACCTTTGGTCCCAGTAGCTCATGAACAACAATAAAGCTTTCGTTAAATGAGCATTTCCTGTCGACATAGATTGCTTGTAGTGCTTTGGTAACTTTATTTCACATGAGTGAAGAGTGAGAGTTATGAACCACATCCGTTCATTATCAAGGCGCACCAGTGTCGTCTGTACTCCAACTGGCATTCGGCAACAAGTCTCTTATTCTAGCTGACTTAACTAGGGCTTATCTTAGGGGCAGGTCTTATATTAAAAGTATCCTGAAATATCGTACTAGGATTTATTATAGGGATATGTCTCATTTTCAGGGAAACACGGTATGTTCACATCCTCGTTTTTGTTTTCTTGTTGATTCATTATTTTTTTTTCAGCTTTACTGCATGTCCATTACTCCAGTTTTAATCATCGTCCCTTCCACTGAGCCTGCTCTGTGGCGGATGAGTTACGTATGCAATTCGTAATCCCGCATACCGCGTTGGAAACACAGCTGCGTTGTGATTTTGGAGCAGACCGTCTTGCGTTGGTTATCATACAATGACATGAGTGCCGGTTGTTCAGAAAGCAATTTTAAACTACTACCCAAACAGCCAAAACATGATAGGGTTGACTGCGACGCCCTTAAAGCCTGTAAGGATATGCAACTGAATCGTTTTATAACTCCCCCTGAACTGCTACAACTCGTTAATTGTTTCCCGTTTCGTCCTGTAGTCTGTCGAATTTTTCCTAGATTTTTACAATTAGCTATCTATTTATTAGTAATATTTATATTTTCATGTTAGTGTTTGTCATATAGTTATATCGGTGTGTGTGTGTGTGTGTTTTGTCTGTTGTTGTTTTTTTTTTTTTTTTTTTGCGCTCGCTCGCTTTGAACTCAATCGTAGTTCATACACACTAGTTATAGTAGTGATGGACTGAATTTTGCCTGTGAGTTAGCTTTCCCTATTAACCGTGTCCCTGGCCATCAAGCTAACCCACTCCGACTTCAGAGGTACTTGTAATGAATGAACATCGCCACGTCAAGGACGACAGGTCAACATGTTAATCCAGCTGTTGGGTGTAGGGGCTTGTGTTGTGTCGATGTCCACGAAGCATTTGGCTGCACCGTCCATTTAGTTACTTGTGACCGTGTTCCAATGGCAAACTACTGAACGTAAAACTTGCCAAGACATCAACAGCTGCTGAAAAATGCTGGTGTTGACTGCAATGTCCTGTAAAGGATATGCGACAAAATAAAAGATCGTGTTCTAGTAAACCTTGCCGTCTACTTTTTTTATTTTAAATTCACATCCATTAGGTCACGGCATAAGTGGTGGGCGGCCGGTTCCTTTGTTTTAGACCTTTACTTTCCCAGAAAAAATAAATTGTTTAAATTAAATGGTTTCGATTTGTATGATGCTGGGCCGAGCTGTACTGGTCGGGAAATATTCGAACCTCTGCTGGGGATTGAAGCTGGACCACTGTGTCGATAGGCATAGACACTAACCACTGTGTTGCTGCGGTTGGGTTTACAGACGCAAACATATTTGTGAGTGGATGAGAGGGTGAGTGCGTGCGTGCGTGAGTGAGTGAATGAGTGAGTGAGTGGGTGGGTGCGTACGTGCGTGAGTGAGTGAGTGAATGAGTGAGTGAGTGAGTGAGTGGGAGATAGAGATACGAAAACAGAGATCGAAGAAGAACTGTTTGTTTGTGAGACATATATAGAGCTGAGAGAGAGAGAGAGAGAGAGGGAAAAAGAGGAGATGTATTTGTGTGTGAGCGATAGAGAGAGGAGAAAGAGGGGAGAGAGAGACTGAAGGAGAGAGAGAGAGAGACAGAGAGGGAAAAAGAGTTGTATTTGTGTAGTGAGCGATAGAGAGAGGAGAAGAGGGGAGAGAGAGAGACTGAAGGAGAGAGAGAGACTGAAGGAGAGAGAGAGAGAGACTGAGAGAGAGAGAGAGAGAGAGAATCGCAGATGTACGTATAATGTTTAAAGTGTACCGTCCATGTAATAGCATACAGTTCGCTGTTTGCTAATACACAATGTGCCAATTAGTCTCGCTAGGTGTTGGCAACCGTAGATTCCAATAAACGATTGCATCCCATCATGTAATTTCCACGACACTATCATTTGGTTCTTGCATCCACAAATAATAACAGAAGATACTTTTTGGCGTTGTTATTTCCAGTGGTGTTTTTCCTATGTAGGTGTGTGTCTGTGTTAAATATTCACAGTTTTCAAACTTCGATCCGCTGCTACTCACTACCACTGGGTATCTGTTTGTGCTGGAGGTATTGAAGCTATCAATGATTGAGAGTATGAAAATTGTGGATGTCTCGTGTCACGACGTTTTTATAATATCGATAGGTGTCGTTTGAATATAGCTCTGTAGATCCCCCGAGGATTGCCCGAGTAGATACACTTTCTGCTGTGTCGTGTCTAATGCAGGGGGTCTATTTCTTGATTTGCTTATTCTCAGCGCCTCCCCCTTTCTAAGTTCTGTTTATTTCTGTGCCCTTGCCGTCAAAATAATAATCGTCATCATCATCAAGGGTCATGCCGATAAGCGTGGGCGATCATGGTTCGCCGTCGCACATGTAAAGTAAAGTAATATAAAGTAAAAGTAGGTCAGCATGGCCGAATGGATAAGAAAGCGTGTTCTTAAACATCCGGTATCTGGTGCCGATGTAAGGGGTTCAATACCTACACCGGATAATTAGACTAAAATGTTGACCTGTCGTCCTTGACTTGGGGATATTAATTACAAGTACCTCTGAAGTCGGAGTTGGTTCGTCTGATGGCGAGGAATACTGTTAATAGGTGAAGCACACCCACACGCAAAATTCAGTCCAACACCACGAAAAGAAACCTCAGCCGTCGAATTCAGAAGATGTTGGCCCAATTTGCACGGGACTACAAAGCTGAAACCCGTTCACTATAATGGATCCTATTTACCAAGCACAGCAAACGTTGATCGCAGAAGAAGTCTTTCTTCGCACACATCTTTCCAGTTGTTGCAGTGAGTTCCAGTTTTCTTTTCTTTCTATAACCTAGCCAAATATGTCGACTATCTCTTTCTAAATTTTGTCGTATGTTGTCTTGGCGTCTAGCCTTTTCCAAAACATTTTGAGTTCTTATTTTATCTGTTCATGATATTTTGCCATTCTTATATCAATCTCCGTGTCTGTGGCTTCAAATGATTGTTTGCTTGTTGACTAATTGCCCAGGAATCACAGCTGATGTTAAAATAGGCTTGTGTATCATGCAAGAATTCTGTTTCTAACTCACATTGGCAGGGACTACGTGCGTAAAATGTTTTTTAATTCACACAATGCAGTTTGTGCTTGTCCTATTCTGTTCTTTATTTCCGTGAGAATGTTCCTTTTGATGTCGGACATGTGCCTAAGTTCTAAGTACCAAATTAACACCAGTGACTTTAACTGCACATTTAGGCACGATCCCCGTCTTTTATATTACTATTACTTCTGCCTAATTATTATTCAAGATGAATAAAAGGTCTCCGTGGCCAAATGGTTAAACCGTCTGGTTCAACTCCGGACCCCTTTATTCAGTTCTTGATACAGTCTTTTTCGGCGATCCCTGGGGGTCGTCGCCAGAGCTACGGAGATGTTGCTTTGTGTGACGCATTCGACAGTCGGTTAGCTACTCAGCGGAGAGAGAGACCAATCTATATAAGATAAATCCTAGTGCAATGAAATCGATTACCTTGCCTTTTAAGCCTTGCTTTTTCCCAGCTGAATAAGCCTCTGTCAGAAACATGTCCCGAAATAACAAACAGCTATGGGTCTGTGATGTGATAGGTCACGTGTTGTAGGCCTGAATGCACGGAGGAATAGGTGACCAGTCTTTCCCTCTGTTAGCGGACGACGAACTCAGGAGTCGAACCTCGTCCGACCGCGCACATGGCATTATCACCGTCTCCCCTATCAACTGAACTAACGCCTCCGCCTAATAAGCACATGGTGATATATAAAATATACCTTTACACTCTGTTTGCTAGCAGGAAGTAAATGTAACATTACACGAAGCATAACAAAGCACTAGATTAGTATTAATGGCATAAATTGATGGGCATTCATAAATTAATCACAAAGGAAATAAAATACTAGTACCCGTAGCTTTCAATTTTCCTGTTGTCTAATGAGCCACCTTGATCTATTTTTATTTAGCAGTAAAATTTGTAGATAGACGTCAGCGACGTATTATATTCCTTAACGACCATTTTTAGCCAGACTACTTCCTGTCAATTTTCATCTTTGAATTTCTACTTCCGTCAACTATCTCTGCCAATCTTATGTCCTTATCTTTTACTGGCCCGGATGGTGAGGAAGGAGTGGCGATTATTTTAGGAAACCGGTTCTCTCACACATAAAAGGACTTGGATTCTAATCCCGCTAAGGCCGGGCTTCTTTTCTGTGGGTAGTTAAATTAGTTATTAGTTTCATATTCTTTACGGGACGTCGCAGTCAACAACAGCATTTGTTATTTATTTATTTTTATTTTATTATTTTGTTGTTGTTGCTGTTTGTGATTCTTGGGCAAGTTTAAGTTCGGTAGTTTGCCAGTGCTTTTTCAACGACCGGCACTCATACCATTGTATGGGAACCAACGCTATGCGAAAGCGACATGAGGGATAACGAATTGCATTCGTAACCCATTTGCCACAGAGCGAAGGGTAGGTGAAATACAAACACCACATCTAAACACTACGAGAAAACTGCTTTAATTGGCGAGGGACACTGGTAATAGGGACAGCTATTCCACACGCACAACATCAATCCATGCACAAGAAGTAGTAGTACATGTATGCACTACCCTTGAGTTCAAAGCAAGCGAGCGAACGCCAAAAACAAAAAGTCATAACAGTGACTTGTATTCTCCCTTACAATGACAGGGACTTGTGCATAACAGTGACTTGTATTCTCCCTTGCAATGACAGGGACTTGTGCATAACAGTGACTTGTATTCTCCCTTACAATGACAGGGACTTGTGCATAACAGTGACTTGTATTCTCCCTTACAATGACAGGGACTTGTGCATAACAGTGACTTGTATTCTCCCTTACAATGACAGGGACTTGTGCATAACAGTGACTTGTATTCTCCCTTACAATGACAGGGACTTGTGCATAACAGTGACTTGTATTCTCCCTTACAATGACAGGGACTTGTGGTTAACATGTACAAAAAGTCATAACAGTGACTTGTATTCTCCCTTACAATGACAGGGACTTGTGCATAACAGTGACTTGTATTCTCCCTTACAATGACAGGGACTTGTGCATAACAGTGACTTGTATTCTCCCTTACAATGACATTAACTTGTGCATAACAGTGACTTGTATTCTCCCTTACAATGACAGTGACTTGTGCATAACAGTGACTTGTATTCTCCCTTACAATGACAGGGACTTGTGCATAACATGTTATTCATCGCCATTACCATCATCATCATTATCATCATCATCATCTTTAACTTTTGCCATCAAGCGTCGTCGGGAGGAATAGTTGACGTTCCAGCTCCCAATAAATGGCACTGGATAGTGTTATTCTGCGTGACTGTACAATATCTTTGATGTCGTCACTCCATTTTCTTCTCCGGCGTATTCTTGCTTAATAATAATAATAATAATAATAATAATAATAATATGTTATTTAATTCACAAAAGTCAGTTTTTGGCTGCCTTATTCCGTTGACGCGCTCACACCATTGTCCCTAAAACGACACACAGGAATCTGCAACTGTACAAAATGATGAACAATAACACAAAAGTCCTAACAATTGATCAACACTCTTCGGCAACTCTAAAACACCACCATTCCCTCCCAATGTATGCATAAACCTTAACATCTGGTCGTATTCGGTTAACTGATTCAGTGCCAATCAAACAGTATGTTTGGACCAAACATTGTATGCTATGCAATCAAATAAACAAGAATGATAATGTAATGTCCGTTCACTGAGCATTAAAACTGCGAAAGATACTACATAACAAAAAAACATAATAATAATAATAACACGGTAAGCCTAGTATGGCGATATATCACCCTTCTGTCCAAATGGGAGGTCACATTTGCCATATAACCTTGGGCAACTGAATCAGTTGGGAGTCTCCGTGGCGAACTGGTCAAGCCGTCTGACTCGAGCTCCGAAAGTTGTGGGTTCGATTTCGGGCCGCATCCTTCAGTTCAGGAGTGCATTTTTACGGAGACTCCTTGGGGTCGTCGCTGGAGCTACAGAGTTCGTGCTTTGTGCGACGCTACCCGCGCTGCGGAAAGAGACTGAGCCATATGGGAATAAAACCCGATGCAATGAAGTGGACCTTGTCGACTTTTAAGAGACTTTTTAAGCGTCTGAATCAGTTAAAACTATCTTTCTTTTTAAACCCCAATTCTTATTTATTTCATGCGCCATTTATCCCGCTTTAGGCCCTCAACCAACTCACCCGAAGCCTTCCAAACCTTAGCTATCCCATGTGTCGTCCCGGGAGGAACGTGGAATCAACAAGCACACCTTTAAGCTTATTATCTTTTGGGATTATTGACAGACATTTGTCTACACTCCTCCCTTCCATCTTCCATTCCATATATCTCTTTCTTTCTCTCTCTCTCATATTCTTTCATTACATATTCCGACAACAGTTTCCTTCATAAATTAATAAAATATTATTTAATAAAAACTATGTCTGGTGTATGTATGGACTGTGTATATGTAGTTGGTATTATCTTCTATTGTGGGTGCAGGAATGAACTCAGAATGTCTAGTCTCTGTATCACCTCTCGCCCAGTTTCACGGCCAAATCACATGACAGCAAACATATAACAGGACAGGTCTCACCCTGGATGTTCCGTACGCTTGAGTCTGGAGGTAAATCCGTTATTGAACGAAACAAAACTGTTCACCACTGGATCACCGTAAAGTAATAATATTCCCGTAAGTCTATGACTTCGCCAGAGTCTGCTTCACAAAGTTTATAATCCAACACCGGAAAAAAACCACATCACCACAGTCCAGCATATTGTCTCTATCGACTAACAATGTTCTGACTTGTCTATTGTTTCTTCACTATGAGTCTACAGTGTAAACGTGTGTAGTTTTATTTGGCTTTGCTTTCCGCCAGATTATCTTCCTTTTTCATTGTTACTTTGGTTATCTGGATATCCTTTGCTTCTTTTCCAAAGTTCATTTAAGGCTATATTTTATTTCGTCTCCATATTTGACCCTGTCTATGTTCTTCCTTGGTTTATTGAGGTAGTTGCTCTCCCCTCAAATGAAATGCCTTGAGTTTATCAACAAAGTTGTTTCTGTACACAAGACGTATGTGCCTATCTTCTCTGATATGTCAGTATGAGAATTGGAACCTGTGAGATGTATAGTAAATCAAGTGATATGATTCTGCCACTTAATACTACTTATGTAAGTGCCCTTCTCCAGCCGTAATGAAAAGGCTTCCGAAGTAAACACTAACATAAGACATATGAATTCACCAAAGTCTAAACTATTCACTAATAGAAAGCAATGGTAAACGCTATGCACCAACATCTATTTCCCTATGCTAATATTACTCTAATATTATAATACCTTATATACTCTATCGGACTCCCTGAATTGAAATACACTAGCGAATAACACACTAATATCCCATCTTCGTTCAACAATCAGGGATGTGTATTTCTTTCCACCTACAGGAGGCATAGAGATTTCTGCCCAGTTTAGGAACACATACTAAAACAGAAAACCCAGTTTCTACTATTTATAGTGGGCCTCCCGTTCCTCCGTGATTGTTTGATGTTCATACCTCAACACTCGTCTCTTGACGTATCCTGTACATCAAAAGGCGGTGAAATCACGTAGTGATTAGTTGCTCGTTTCTTTCCGTGGTTACGCTGTTTCCCTGGGTTCCCCTTACGCTAATACTTCAAAGCATCCGACCCCGTTGATCGCTTTCTCCGGTCATTTTTCCCCAACGCGATCTCCCCGGTTCCCGTGTCCGTCCGATCAGATCGTCAGGCAATGACCTCTGCGAACACCTGTATCCTATTTTTATATCTGTCGGTCAATGATCTTTAATTTATCCTGCTCTCAGACTGAAGTACACGATTGTTAACCCTTCTCCTATATTGCCATTAATGTTACATTTAATTTTATCTGGGAATCACTAAACTATCATCATTCTGTGACACTTGTCGACTTTTAAGCGACTTTTTAAGCGACTGAATCATTTAAAACTATCTTTCTTTTTAAACCCCAATTCTTATTTATTTCTTGCGCCCTTTATCCCGCTTTAGGCCCTCAACCAACTTACCCGAAGCCTTCCAAACCTTAGCTATCCCATGTGGCTTCATCAACAACCTCCCCATATTATTAATTTCTATCTGAAAGCCAGATGAGGTCCGGAAACTATGGAATGATGTGTATAGTGTGGAAGAACAGATACACCATCACTGCCTGGAGAGAATGGTACATCAGGAAGTGACGAGAGAATCTGGTGAACACTCAGTTCTCCGAGGAACGGCTAAACAGATACATCATCAGACTACACCTGGTGCTATTAGTATTAAGACTCTTTGCTGGCTGTTGAAGATGAGAGAGTAGCCGTATGATGTCCAGAGTTCTGTAATGTCGGTTCATGACTCAACTCAACTCTATTTCTCATCTCCAGGTGTGATGTCGTTTAATGACTCAGCTACCCTCTATTTCTCATCTCCAGGTGTGATGTCGGTTCATGACTCAACTAACCTCTATTTCTCATCTCCAGATGTGATGTCGGTTCATGACTCAACTCAACTCTATTTCTCATCTCCAGGTGTGATGTCGGTTCATGGCTCAACTAACCTCTATTTCTCATCTCCAGATGTGATATCGGTTCATGACTCAACTCAACTTTATTTCTCATCTCCAGATGTGATGTCGGTTCATGGCTCAACTCAACTCTATTTCTCATCTCCAGATGTGATGTCGGTTCATAACTCCACTCAAATATATTTCTTATCTCCATATGTTCTTAGGTCTTCCTCTATTTCTCTTGCCCTGCGGATTCCAGATGCATGTTTTTCTAGTTATACTATTCCCATGGTTTCTCAATGTGTGTCCTATCCAGCGCCAGCGTCTTTTCTCCAACTCTTGATTCATTGGCAAGTGTCTAGTTCTCTTCATGAGCTCCACATTGGCAAGTGTCTAGTTCTCTTCATGAGCTCCACATTGGCATGTGTCTAATTCTCTTCATGAGCTCCACACTGGCAAGTGTCTAGTTCTCTTCATGAGCTTCACATTGGCATGTGTCTAGTTCTCTTCATGAGCTCCACATTGGCAAGTGTCTAGTTCTCTTCATGAGCTCCACATTGGCAAGTGTCTAGTTCTCTTCATGAGCTTCACATTGGCATGTGTCTAGTTCTCTTCATGAGCTCCACATTGGCATGTGTCTAGTTCTCTTCATGAGCTCCACATTGGAATGTGTCTAGTTTCTCTTCATGAGCTCCACATTGGCAAGTGTCTAGTTCTCTTCATGAGCTCCACATTGGCAAGTGTCTAGTTCTCTTCATGAGCTCCACATTGGCAAGTGTCTAGTTCTCTTCATGAGCTCCACATTGGCAAGTGTCTAGTTCTCTTCATGAGCTCGACATTGGCAAGTGTCTAGTTCTCTTCATGAGCTCCACATTGGCATGTGTCTAGTTCTCTTCATGAGCTCCACATTGGCATGTGTCTAGTTCTCTTCATGAGCTCCACATTGGCATGTGTCTAGTTCTCTTCATGAGCTCCACATTGGCATGTGTCTAGTTCTCTTCATGAGCTCCACATTGGCATGTGTCTAGTTCTCTTCATGAGCTCCACATTGGTCATTCTGTCATACCATTTTATTCCTTCTATTTGGTACAGGCAACACCATCAACTACCATCACTGGCCCTACATCAAAGATCATCTTTGACGAGAGCAAGAGGACACCCAAGAACAAAATGGATTGACGACATCAAAGACAATGGACAATCATACAGAATGACACTATCCAGTGTCGCCCATTGGGCGCTGGAGCGAAAATTATTCCTCCCCACGACGTTTAACGGTAGAAGTGGAAGATGATGATGATGATGATGATGATGATGATGATGAACAATTAGGGGATGTTTGTAGTTTACTCATAATTGTTGCCGTTGTTCTCCACGTTTCTGACAGATATAGTCAAACAGTTGGTTCGGTTTAGTTGTTCTGCGTCTGTTTGCTTGAATAACTATTGTTGCATTTTAACTGATTAAACCATAGGTTGCCGTAGTTACTTGGTTTGTGATAATCGCGCGTCGATGAAGCTTGTTAGCTATAGTTTCAAACAGCTTTTTATTTTTATTACATCTCGTTCTTGTACATATTGTAAACAATCGTGTTGATCTAACGAATTGTATTTCATATACAGTGCCGTGGTGGCATAGTGGTTACTGATCTTACCTATCAAGGCAGTTGTCCGGGTTCAATCCCCACTAGAGGCAAGATTAATTTTTCCTACCAGTACTGGGGGTCGACCCAGTCTCATAGATGTGGGTTCAGGACAATAGTCAGAATTGTCTGGGCATTCTTTGGGAAGGAAAGGCAGTGACGAAGGAAACTGTCACTACATCTCACATATCGTGGCCTAGAATATATTTAACCCTAACATTTCATACCTCCAACTGCAGTCTCTGCTATGGGATTACGTTTACTTGTATCCACCGCAGTAAACCTAAAGCCGTTTCCATTCATCTATAAAACATCAATAGCTAAGCCATGGGTTAAACGTCACAGTAAAACATCCTGAACTGCACAAGTATTCCCAAGGGAAAAAAAATATAACATTTTATATATAAATAATTGCAACTAGAAATACCCGTTCGATCGCATGTAGCGTGCTTGGCAAACCACTTTAGGCGCCTGGACCCACAGGTTGGGAGCCACTGATCTTGGACATGGCTAATGACGTACACGGAAGCTAAGCTAATCACAATATTCCCCTAGCTCCGTGTACTCTCCTCATACCGTTGTCAGCCATTTTTGTTTGCTGATCGCCAATGTTACAGAAATGACGTTTCTTTGATTAATGCATTTTCTGTGTTGCGGCGCTCATCTTGTTCGGTCTTATTAAGACCCCACTCGACCGTTATTTACGACTTTGTAAGAGCGGGTGAAAGTGTAATCAAAACAAAGACATATTAACAAAGGCAACAGGCCGCCAGTCGCCTAAGTTAGGGCTATTTCTGTGACGTATAAATTGCGTCAAGGGAGAAAGTACAGCTAACTTTTGACCTAGGACGTCTATTCTGAGAAGATCATCCGTCCTCTGTAATACACGCCGCCTTCTAATTTAACGCCTTATAAACCTAGGACAAAGGTCCGCGTCTCTGTATGTCTGGCTTTTTACCTATGCATAGTTCATATACACTTCTGGGACTCATAAAAGTTAGTTGCATATCCTTTACGGGACGTTGCAGTCAACGCCAACATATTTTGACTGTTTGTGATTTCTGGCTAAGTTTATGTTCAGTAGTTTGCTATATAGGTAAAGGACTTACAGGTAAAGTAAAATATCAATCAATCAACCAAGTGCCGTCTCCACAATGAAGGTTGGCTGCAATGGATTCCTGACACCTTGATTGTTCATTCTGTCAGGCTGCTGTTCGTCCATCTCTTCCCACTTGTATCGTTGTCTACCTCTTGCTCGCTTGCCGCCTTAACCTCCAGCATTGTGTTTGTAAGAGTATTATTTCTTTTAACGTGGCCACAATGTTTCGATTGTCTATGTTATTTCTTTCAACTCTCTTTTCATGCGCAGTTTTTCCAGAACCTCTGTATTTGATTGTCTTTGTTTCCATGAAATACGAAAAGTAAAAAAAAGGACCCCTTTTCAAGCCCCATGCGTATTTGATGTTTTTTCTTTTAAGCCTCAGGAGTATTGACTTTTCTTCAGGCCCTGAGAGTTTTGAATTTTTACAAGCCCAAGGAGTGTTGGATTTATCAAGCCCTAAGAGTATTTGATTTTTTTAAAGCATTGGGTGTATTGAATTTTTTTCAAGCCCAAGGAGTATTCTTCTTCTTCTTCTTCTTCTTCTTCTTCTTCTTCTTCTTCTTCTTCTTCTTCTTCTTCTTCTTCTTCTTCTTCTTTTTCTTCTTCTTCTTAAGCGTTCCGAGCCATTGAGGTTCTTTGCTGCAGATACAATCCGTCTCCATTCGTCTCTCTGGTTGACCTTCTCTTGCCAGTCGCTGATTCCAAGTGCTTGTATGTCTCTCTCTCTCTCTCTCTCTCTCTCTATATATATATATATATATATATATATATATATATATATATATTCTTCTTCTTCTTCAGCATTCCGAGCCATTGAGGTTCTTTGCTGCAAATACAATCTGTCTCCATTCGTCTCTCTGGTGGACCTTCTCTTGCCAGTCGTTGATTCCAAGTGCTTGTAGGTCTGTATGTATATTATCTCTCCACCGCCTTCTTGGTCTACCTCGGGGTCTACGGTCATTTATTTCCTGAGTGTAAGCGAGTTTTGTTTCCCTATTATCTTCCATTCTTTCTATATGCCCCAGCCATTGTAGTCTATTAGCCTTCATGATACCAGTGATTAGCGGGGACTTAAACAAATCATAAATGTCTTTGTTACTTCTTCTTTTCCACTCTCCACTTTGTGTATCCCTAATGGGTCCAAAGATGCGTCTTAAAATTTTGTTCTCAAAGGTTTGTAACAAGGCTTCGTCTCCTTTCGTTGTACTCCAGGTTTCAGAGCCATACAGCACAACTGGTCTGATCAGTGTTTTGTATATTGTGATTTTGGTGTTACGAGATAGCGCCTTTGATTTTAGTAGATGTTGTAGTGCATAGTATATCTTATTTCCAGAGTTGATTCTAGTTTGTATTTCTTCCCTTATGATGTTGGAGCAGTTGAAGATTGTACCCAGGTATTTGTATGTTTCCGTTCTTTTAATGGTCATATTATCTATTTGTATGTGGCCAGAGTTTTTAGCCATTCCGTCTCTTGAAATTACCATATATTCTGTCTTATCTTGGTTGATAACCAGCCCCATCTGTTGGGCTTTTTCCTTTAAGTGAGTCAATATTTCTAATGTCTTTTGTTCACTTTGCCCTATAATATCTATATCATCTGCATAACCAAGCAGCTTGGATGTTCCTCCAATATCACATTCCTCCTTTACCTTCCTTACAACTTTCTCTAGAGCCAGATTGAAGAGTAGCGGCGATAGTGCATCACCCTGTTTCAAGCCAGATGTTATTTGGAAGGGGTCTGATTTCCTGCCTTTATATGTTACTATATTATAAGTATCTTCCATGCATAGTTTGGTCATGTTAATTAACTTCCTTGGTATTCCAAATTCCTGCATAACATTCCATAGACTATTCCTATGGACACTATCATAAGCCTTTTTAAAATCCACAAAAATGTTATGGAGATCTCTTTTATATTCCCAATGTTTCTCGGCTATTTGTCGTAAGATAAATATCTGATCTATTGTTGATCTGTTTTGTCTAAAACCCGCCTGGTAGTCACCTAATATGTCTTCTGAATATGGTTTTAGTCTATTTAGTAATACTGCGGATAGTATCTTATAGCTTGTGGACAGTAGTGATATTCCTCTATAATTTCCACATTGGAACTTGTCTCCTTTCTTAAAGATAGGTATCAATAATGACTCTTTCCAGTCATGGGGTAATTCTTCTGTCCTCCAGATTTTTATTATTAGTTCGTATAGCTTTAGATGTAATGCATGGCCACCTGCCTTTATAAATTCAGCAGCAATTCCATCAGTCCCAGTTGCCTTATTGTTTTTAAGTCGTGTGATTACATATAGGATTTCTTCAAATGTAGGTTCTTCAATTTGTGGTTCGCATGTTAGAACCTCTTCCTGTGGGAAAATGTTACTTGGAGCTTCACAATTTAGTAATTCAATAAAATATTCTTTCCATGTGTTGCACATTTCTTCATTGGTATTTATCATATTCCCATTTTTGTCTTTTAAACCATATGTGTTTTGTTGGTGCCCTCGTTTCATTGACTTCAGTACTTTAAAAAACTTTCTGGATTCATTTTTCTGGTGATTAGTTTCCATATCTTTGATTATATTACTCATATATTCTCGCTTCTGCTGTCTGACTATTTTTGTAGCCTCTTTACATTCATTTCTATAATGCTCTTCCTTTTGGATGTTATTGATGTCATTTAACCATACATGTCTGGCATTCTTCTTCTTAGTGACTGCTTCTTCACATTTTTGATTGAACCATCTGTTCTTTCTATGCGTGGTTGACACACCGAGACATTCTTCTGCGGTAGATTGAATTGTATTCTTGATGTTCAACCAAGTTTGGTCAACGCTTTCCTCCAAAGGGTTTTGCAAAGTTTCAAGTTTACATTTTATTTCATCTGTAAATTTCTCTTTGACTGTAATGTCTTGTAGTTTTTCTCTGTTATATGTTGGGTGTAATCTTTGTAATTTAGTATAGAAAGCTCTCTTAAGTTTTATTTTAAATTTTGCTCCAACGAGGAAATGGTCACTAGTGGCACTCAGCTCCTCTATAACTTCTGACTTGCTGTATGTTTGATGCATTTCTGTTGTTAATTAAAATGTGATCTATTTGATTATAGGTTCTCTTGTCACATGATTTCCAAGTTTGTTTGTGTATATCCTTTCTTTGTAGTCTGGTACTGCTAATCTGCAGTCCTTTGGCTTCTGCCAGGTTGATGACTCTCCATCCATTATCATTTGAAGTTGTATGTAGGCTTTCCATACCGGCCACTTTTTTATTAGTTTGCTCTCTACCTATTTTTGCATTGAAGTCTCCCAGCACAATCAGGATGTCCTGTTTGGGGGTTTCTTCTATGACATCTTCCAGATCATTATAAAAGTCTTCTTTAATATCATCTTCTTTCTCTTCAGTAGGTGCATGTACATTAATCATCGTTATATTTTTCCATTTACCTTTTATTCGTAATTTACTAATCCTGTCATTAAAAGCTTTAAAGTTTAAAATGTTCCCCCATAACTCTTTTTTGATGACAAATCCTGTTCCTAATTCATGTTTATTTTGGGTGTTTCCTCCATATATTATAATCATTCCATTTTGCTCTAAAGTACCCTCTCCTGGCCACCTTATTTCTTGAATTGCTGTGATATCCATTTGATATTCAACCAGCTCCCGGGTTAGTTCTTCGGCCGCTCCAGCTCGATATAGTGTCCGTACATTCCATGTTCCAAATCTCAAAAGTCCTTTAACGTTCCAAGGTCGTTGTCCAGATAAGTCAGTCCGATATCGAGGCTCATGTATTTGTTTCGTAACAAAGAAAGGTTTTTACAAAGGTGGGGATGTTAACCCCACGCTTCAACCCCCAACCTGGAGGACCAGGGTGTTTCTCTTTGTCTGTTCTCTACCCTTTGACCTGTCCGGCTTGGGAGGCCCTGCTGGTAGCTACGCTACCGCCGGCATAGCTCTCAGGGTCATTGAGAAACTCAAGCTCCCCCACCACGACAAGGTGGAAACACCATCGGGGGAGATATATATATATATATATATATATATATAGTATATATATATAATATATATATATATATATATGTGTGTGTGTGTGTGTGTGTGTGTGTGTGTGTGTGTGTGTGTGTGTGTGTGTGTTCAATGGTTCAATATAACGAAAGGAGACGAAGTCTTGCTACAAAGCTTTGAGAACAAAGTTTTAAGACGCATCTTTGGACCCATTAGGGATACACAAAGTGGAGAGTGGAAAAGAAGAAGTAACAAAGACATTTATGATCTGGTTAAGTCCCCGCTAATCACTGGTATCATGAAGGCTAATAATGATATAGAAAGAATGGAAGATAATAGGGAAACAAAACTCGCTTACACTCAGGAAATAAATGACCGTAGACCCCGAGGTATACCAAGAAGAGGGTGGAGAGATAATATATATATATATATATATATATATATATATATATATATATACTATATATATATATATATATATATATATATATATATTATCTCTCCACCCTCTTCTTGGTATACCTCGGGTCTAAGGTCATTTGAGATCACAAACAGCAAAATATTGGGGGGTGACTGGACGCCAAAGGCCTAACAAAAA
>JACEFZ010023976.1:0-7500 GCA_014155875.1 Cepaea nemoralis
CCCAATGATCCTACATCATGAATTTTAATCACCCTGCATCCGCTTAAATCACCCCTTCCATCCATACATGCATTCACCAACGCATCTATGAATTCACCAATTCTTCATCCATCATACTATTCACTCATCGTTTCATCCATCAATACACACGTCCATCCATCAATCCATCCATCCATCCATCCATCCATCCATCCATCCATCCATCCATCCATCAATCCATCCAACGCACCATCCATCCAAATACACTCCATCCATCCATTGTTTCATCCATCCACATAGGCCAATCCACCCATCGCATCGTAAATCCACATACACGTCCGTCCATTGATTGTTTCATCCATTCTCATACACGTCCGAACATCCATACCCACGTTCATCCATCCATCTTTTCATCCACCCATCGTTTCATCAATTCATCCACTCACCCATCACTCCATTTATCCTCCATGCATACATCCAATCACGTTTTATTAATTCATCCACCCACCCATGTATCCATCCACTATATTTCCATCGTTCATCCACCCACCCATGTATCCATCCACTATATTTCCATCGTTCATCCGCCCACGCGTCAGTCGTTTCATCCATACACCAATTCTTAATTAAAGTCATCCTCTAACCCAGAAGTTCTCAACCGGTGGGGAATCCGGAAGAGAGGGGGGAATTTATGGTTTTTCATTGAGGTGGTGGGGGGGGGGGGGGGGAAATTAAGACCACAGATTGGCAGACTCAAAATGGCTTCAGGCACAATATCCTATTAAGAGACAATTCCTTGACGTTTCAACTGTTTGTTGTTTTTTAAATTGTAATATGATTGATTTGGTGTGTTAATAAAATATTGTGAATATAAAAAGTGCACCTTTTGAGGCAGACAATTTTGGAAAGGGTAAGGATGGGGGATTTTTTTCTTTCGTTCGCTGGAAAGAGGAGAATGACATTCTGACATATGGCGAAAGGGTGCATGGATCAAAAAAGGTTGAGAACCACTGTTTTAATCCCATCCATCCACTAATCCATCTATTCAAACCAGCCACACATCTATCAATCCGCCTGATCCTCAGTCCATCATGAAATTCATATATCCAGCCACTCATACATCTATTTTCCATAAATCCGGTTGCATCAAACCCTTCATTAATACACATCATGAATGAAGCAATTAAGCAATAATAAGTCAGCCAATCAACTGAATTAGTCAGTCAGTTAGACAACCGTGAACCTATCTATTCATTCCCCATCCAATGCTTTAATCCATCTATCCATCCATTCGAGCCTTCCATGCCTCTACCCATCTATGTATCCACACTCAACCCATCGTTTCATCAACCCGCCCAATGACTGAACAAAAGAATGAACCAATCAATTTGCCATTCAATCAATCTATCAGTGAATCAATTTACCAGTCGGTCTGATCGTCAGATAGTTACTTCATCTTTCTGTCTATTGATCTATTTATCGATCAGAAAGAATGCGCGTACTTCAGCGTTCAACCAACTACCCATATGCTAAGAGTGAGAACTAGATTTTAACAAACACAATTTCTCCATACCGTAATTCCTCTTTCAAAATTACAACTGTTTGTGATTTCTTGGCAAGTTTTATGTTCAGTAGTTTGCCATTACTTTCTCAAACACCGGCACTCATACAACTGCATACCAGGACAAGGCAGTCAGCTTGAAAATCATTCGCAGTTGTGTTTCGAACGCGGTATGCGGGACTGAGAATTGCGCTCGCAACTCCTCCGCACCAGCGCAGACACATTACAACTACACAAGAAAATAACCTTGACTCATTCACATTATTTCGTCTCCCCCGTATTCTCCCCCAAAATGTGACGCTATCATTACATAATATTTCTTGTCGGCGTGGTTTCCTTCATAAGTTTAGCAATCTCTGGTTTTGTCATAAGAAATTCTAATTCTTGACACCTTTGGAAGACTTATCAATCTTTATCAAAGTATCATATCAGGGTTCTTATTTATGAACGCACGGTGGCAAAGTTAAAGAAAAATAGATTTATAATCAATGATATATATGTATATATATAGTGTAACTGCACGTTAGCATTATGAATAAACTGGTTAATGTATTTATGCACATGTTCGGCTGTGCGTTACCGGAGCCTCGAATGTGAAGCAGAGTTGAGTTGAGTGAAGAATCGACATCAAACCACTCTGGATATTCCCCATGCGTGCTCCGTCCTAATCTGCAACAGCCAGCGAAGAGTCCCGGTACTAATGGTACCAGTAGCAATCTGATTATGTGTCCGTCTGGCCTTTTCTTGGAGTCTTAAGTGTCGGTCAGATCCGTGGTCACTCCCTGCTGCACCATTCCTCCAAGCCGAGATGATCTACCCTTAGTTCTGCTCTATACACACGATTCCAAAGGGCCTCGATCACATCTGCCCTAAAATACACCAAATGTTATGTGAAGAATAGTAACTCTGTGGACCTCCTGTGGATGCCGTAAAAGGCGACAAAATAGGGTTGGGCTGAGACTGGCTACGTCACACCGTAGAAACCAATATCAGCCAACATCCAACAAATTATGACTGGCTTACAAAAGGCTTGACATACCTGACTGTGGGCCTACACTCCACTAGAAGTCTTGGAGATAGAAGAGGAAGAAGCAGAAGCGGTACATGACTGTGGGCCTACACTCCACTAGAAGTCTTGGAGATAGAAGAGGAAGAAGCAGAAGCGGTACCTGACTGTGGGCCTACACTCCACTAGAAGTCTTGGAGATAGAAGAGGAAGAAGCAGAAGCGGTACCTGACTGTGGGCCTACACTCCACTAGAAGTCTTGGAGATAGAAGAGGAAGAAGCAGAAGCGGTACCTGACAGTGGGCCTACACTCCACTAGAAGTCTTGGAGATAGAAGAGGAAGAAGCAGAAGCGGTACCTGACTGTGGGCCTACACTCCACTAGGAGTCTTGGAGATAGAAGAGGAAGAAGCAGAAGCGGTACCTGACTGTGGGCCTACACTCCACTAGGAGTCTTGGAGATAGAAAAAAGAAGAGAAGCGGTACCTGCTGTGGGCCTACACTCCACTGAAGTCTTGGAGATAGAAGAGGAAGAAGCAGAAGCGGTACCTGCTGTGGGCCTACACTCCACTAGGAGTTAGGAGATAGAAGAGGAAAAGCAGAAGCTGTACCTGATTGTTTGGGCCAACACTCCACTAGGAGTCTTGGAGATAAAAGGAAGAAGCAGAAGCGTACCTGACTGTGGGGGCCCACACTCCACTAGAAATCTTGGGATAGAAGAGGGAAAAAGCAGAAGCGGTACCCGACTTGGGCCTACACTCCCTAGAAGTCTTGGAGATAGAAGAGGAAAAAACAGAAGCGGACCTGACTGTGGGGCCCACACTCCACTAGGAGTCTTGGAGATAGAAGAGAAAGAAGCAGAAACTGTACCTAACTGTGGGCCTACCCCTCCCCAGAGGTTTGGAGATAGAAGAGGAAACGAAGCGGTACCTGACTGTGGGCCTACACTCCACTAGAAGTCTTGGAGATAGTAGAAGAGGGAAAAAACAGAAACGGGACCTACTGTGGCCTACACTCACTAGGGGTCTTGGAGATAGAAGAGAAAAAAGCAGAAACTTTCCTACTGTGGGCCTACACTCCACTAAGGGCTTGGAGATAAAGAGGAAGAAGCAGAAGCGGTACCTGACTGTGGGCCTACACTCCACTGAAGTCTTGGAGATAAAGAGGAAGAAGCAGAAGCGGTACCTGACTGTGGGCCTACACTCCCTAAAGTCTTGGGATAAAGAGGAAGAAGCAGAAGGGGTTACCTGACTGTGGGCCTACACTCCACTAGGATCTTGGAGATAGAAGAGGAAGAAGCAGAAGGGGGCCCGACTGGGGGCCTACACCCCACTAGAAGTTTGGAGAAAAAAGAGGAAAACCCGAAGCGGTCCCTGACTGTGGGCCTACACTCCACTAGAAGTCTTGGAGATAAAAAGGGGAAAAAGGGCAGAAGCGGTCCCGACTGTGGGCCTACACTCCACTAGGGTCTTGGAGATAGAAGAGGAAAAAAGCAAAGCGGTACCTGACTGTGGCCTACACTCCACTAGAAGTCTTGGAGATAGAAGAGGAAGAAGCAGAAGCGGTACCTGACTGTGGGCCTACACTCCACTAGAAGTCTTGGAGATAGAAGAGGAAGAAGCAGAAGCGGTTTTTTCCTGCTGAAGTTAACCGTAAACTGATTAGAGAAACTAGAAGTAGACAGTCACAATTTTTTTGGGTCACGTTATGAAAAAAATACATTGAAGAACTAGGTGACAGGTGGCAGGTTTAGGGGAATTAAAAAGGGGAAAAGGCAGAAAAATAAATACCTGGTTTTGTATAATAAAAAGTATAATGGAAAAAGTGCATTTAAATGAAAGAAGTGCAGATAAGGGGAAGAAGTGCAGTATAAATGGAAGAAGTGCAGTATAACTGTAAGAAGTATAAGGTGAAGAAGTGCATAAAGTGGAAGAAGTGCGTATAAGTGGAAAAAAGTGAGTATAAGCGGAAGAAGTGCGTATAAATGGAAGAAGTGCAGTATAAATGGAAGAAGTGCAGTATAAGTGGAAGAAATGCAGTATAAGTGAAAGAAGTGCAGTATAAGTGAAAGAAGTGCAGTATAAGTGGAAGAAGTGCAGTATAAGTGGAAGAAGTGCAGTATAAGCGGAAGAAGTGCAGTATAAATGGAAGAAGTGCAGTATAAATGGAAGAAGTGCAGTATAAGTGGAAGAAGTGCAGTATAAGTGAAAGAAGTGCAGTATAAGTGAAAGAAGTGCAGTATAAGTGGAAGAAGTATAAGTGGAAGAAGTGCAGTATAAGTGAAAGAAGTGCAGTAATAAGTGGAAGAAGTATAAGTGGAAGAAGTGCAGTATAATGTGAAAGAAGTGCAGTATAAGTGGAAGAAGTGCAGTATAAGTGGAAGAAGTGCAGTATAAGTGGAAGAAGTATAAGTGGAAGAAGTGCAGTATAAGTGGAAGAAGTGCAGTATAAGTGGAAGAAGTATAAGTGGAAGAAGTGCAGTATAAGTGGAAGAAGTGCAGTATAAGTGGAAGAAGTATAAGTGAAAGAAGTGCAGTATAAGTGGAAGAAGTGCAGTATAAGTGAAAGAAGTGCAGTATAAGTGGAAGAAGTGCAGTATAAGTGGAAAAGTGCAGTATAAGTGAAAGAAGTGCAGTATAAGTGAAAGAAGTGCAGTATAAGTGGAAGAAGTATAAGTGGAAGAAGTGCAGTATAAGTGGAAGAAGTGCAGTATAAGTGGAAGAAGTGCAGTATAAGTGGAAGAAGTGCAGTATAAGTGGAAGAAGTGCAGTATAAGTGGAAGAAGTGCAGTATAAGTGGTTGGAGTGCAGTATAAGTGAAAGAAGTGCAGTATAAGTGAAAGAAGTGCAGTATAAGTGGAAGAAGTATAAGTGGAAGAAGTGCAGTATAAGTGGAAGAAGTGCAGTATAAGTGGAAGAAGTGCAGTATAAGTGGAAGAAGTGCAGTATAAGTGGAAGGAAGTGCAGTATAAGTGGAAGAAGTGCAGTATAAGTGGAAAGAAGCTGCAGTATAAGTGGAAGAAGTATGAAGTGGAAGAAAGTGCAGTATAAGTGGAATGGAGTGCAGTATAAGTGGAAGAAGTATAAGTGAAAGAAGTTCACAAAACAAACAAACAAATAAAAAAGCAGCGGTTAAGTTCATATCCACTATTCATGTGGTATATACTCACCGACTTCCCTTAGTATAATGAAAAAGAAATCAATATTATAGGCCAAAGGGTAAGCCCCGACTAGTAATATGACGCTCAATGATGACCATAATCAAACAGTCATTGGGAAACTGAACTGGAATGCTATCCCGGATTGCAATATTGGCTATCAGACTGACTTATACCGACTCCTTAATTGACTCAAGACTCGCACGGGCGGCAAAGCTAAGCTGCACACATAGGATCTAGCCATAAATGGAAATGGGAACAGCGAGGATGGATTACTGTGAGTACACTGCGGACGTGTTCCCCGTCAGCTTTGGACAACGGTTTTATCATGATGCAATCATACAGTTAATCACGCGCTGTCATGTAAGCGCGCTTCTCTTTGTTGTGATGTCCGGGCGTGATTGCGTCGAGGAACGCAAGTGTTAGGAGCACACTGAGATGTAAGCGTTTTATTGCATGATGTGATGTAAGTGTGATATTGTATGATGTGATATAAGCGTGTTATTGTATAATGTGATGTAAGCGTGATATTATATAATGTGATGTAAGCGTGCTATTATATCTCTACTCTGGCATTGGGTATATGGATACTATAGTAATATTTTTATTGATCCAGTAGACCAATCGGCGCGGCTGGTCAGATGGTGAGCTTCACGCCGACCGCTCTTACTGCTGAAGACATTGGAAGGGTACGAGCCTTATTCTAGTGCGAAAACTGAAGATTAAACGTCATGGCAAGGCGGACACACCCTAAGCCTTGGTCGGCAACTGGTCTGAGATCGAAGCTCCGACAAGCCGACAGTTTGAGCATTGTTTTGCTGATCAGGTAGCTTCTACAGCTGTATTGTTCCTAATGTATTAATGCTACCTTTTCTCTGGAGTAATCTAGGTAGGCGGAGAGAGTTATCATGCTGCATAGGCAACACATTGTCTCTACAATTCAGCTCAGACTGTGCTATGGTGAAGTAAAACTCAATCCTTGTTCTTACCGACATTCTTTGTGGTTATTATACCTTTTTGTAGCACACTATAATAAACTAAGGTCTGTCAAGACGGCAAGGTGCCAGTGATTGAGGACGAACAGAGCAATATAACAGCTGCATATGATAAAAGGGGTTAAACATATTAGGAGTTGACCTGTGCTAAAAGAGTTAACTATAATTTGTAACGCCTCGCAACCAAAACCTTACATAAAAGTGACGCAGTAAATAACCAAGTAGATACATGGGTTTATCGCCATCACATAACTTAGTACGGTCAAAAATATAACCTTCTCCTCAATGATCGATGAGCTCCCGCTCAACCATCGTCTCCTGTGAGACTAAACGAGGTTTTACAGTAATTTATTGTAGTTTTACAGGATTCCTTCTGGGATGTGGGAGATTCAATTTTCAGTTGTCATTTTCACAACAAAATGCGTGGTCGACCATAAACAAGTTTTACTAAATAGATTTTAAAATGAAAATATTTATGGTGTTGAAAATGGTGTTGACGGAAAAGTCGCTGAACTTGTAAATGTATATATTCTAGATATGTTAATGCTATTGTTTCTAATAATGAGAGATGAAAGCTGTTAATATTGTGAATATGTTCTTAACTGGGGAATTTAATTTGACAGAAAGGGGTTTTGCGAAAAATATACGTAAACACAAACTTACTGAGAGAAAGCAGGCAGACAGAAAAGCAGACAAATATTAAGGCTTGCTGGAAAGATAGACAGAGTAACACACAGAAAGGTACAGACATACAGGCACGTGCGCGGGAAGGCAGGCAAGAAAGATAGACAGACTAACACATA